>JABUQX010005221.1:0-21324 GCA_015478945.1 Trachelipus rathkii | reverse complement strand
AATAAATTACAAATATAAATAAAAATTAGAAAAAAATATAATTACAATAATAACAAATAATAAATGAATAAATAAGGTACAAACACTTTTTTTTAGAAAAAATACAATACAAAACAACAAATAATAAATTGAATCAGTTTAAGTAATAACCCTTGAAGTTTAAGACAACTGATTTATATTTACTTTTTAAAAAATGTTTAGTCTTTCTTATGGTAAACCAAGAGGGTTCATATTTAATTTTAGATATGTTTTTATTTCTCCCCATTTGGTTGTTTCCCAATGGGTTTTAAACAATTGTAATGTTTCGCTTCTTCTTTTGAAAACACCACCAATTTTACTATTTGTTACATTATTCGACTCAGAGTCTTTATCTTCGCAGTCGTTTTTGGTAACAAGAATTATATTTATTTTTATATTTTTCACACACTTTCTTTTCAACACGAACACTGTATATACTTATTTCTGAAAAGATTGCTAAAACCTTGAGGGTAATGGCTTTTCCGCTGAGGATTCCCTTCCTTCAACTGATAGAAGAGAAAGTTGCAAATAGCAGACTTTGTTTTTCAATCTCTGTGCGATGTTGGCAGATCTTCAATGATGTATTCAGCCTCAGACGCGATGGACTAGGCACTTCAATGCTGGGGTGTGATAGATTCCAAACCCCGGATATTGACTTTACTTTGCGAACTTCGGGATCAGGAACTGGGATGTTAACTTCGGGATCACTACTTGGAAGCTAAACAGAAACAAGAATTAATAATCATTTCTAAGACATCATCTACATAATAAATTCCTGATAAATTCCTGATTATAAATTCTTCAAAAGTCAACAAAATTTAACTCAATTCTAAATTTACTTTATTCATTTACTATTACTATTACTTCACTATAGCAAAACCCATAATTAGTTACATAATGATATTTAATATTTACCCTTTTAATAAGGCTAGGAATTTGGTATCCTATTTTCTAATTTTTTCTTTTATTTTTATGATCTTCTTTAAGTTCAAAATTTATTTCTTCTAGTTATTTTCGTTCTTATATTTTCTTTTTAGATTTTCATTCCAATTTCACAACTACCTGTAAGGATGGAAAACAAGACATATATGAAATCCGTCTCAATATATATATATATTGTGTTAGGTTTTTAGTCCCCACCACAATTGAAGCGAGCAACACACCTGTAATCCAGCTGAATCACTCATCCTCGAGAAGGATTCTTCACTGAGACGGATGTTGTGCTCCAAAGGAAGAATCTATTTCTCTTCTTGTGGTGGTAATATAATTATCTCTGTCTGGGTGGAAGCGTATAGGTCTTGTCGCAGTTGCTTCTTTATAGGAATTTTGTTCGATAAAACTTTTATGAGGCTCGTCTGCTTGAAATACAGTAACTTCTATTTTTGGAATTAATCACCTATTAAGAATACAAAATTGGGTTAAATTGTTCCAAAGTGGTTGTCAATACTACAAATATTCAAGAAACAATTGTCAATACTTTCAATACTCACACTGTGCCTCTTCGTTACAACCTTTTTACCAACCAATTCAATTGACTTACAAATTTTACCCTCTGCTGCATAGATACAAAAAGACAGACACAGGCAAATGGCTTTTAATAAATAAAATTGTTTTCGAAGAATATAAGATATTAAATATTACAAAATAAAACTGTAACTGAAAATTATAAGCTACTTGTAAAATTAGTATATATATATAATGTGTTATGTATACATACGCATATTATATCAATAAGGAAAAAATGTATGAAGAATAAAGATAAAAAATACGATAATGATACTAAATAATTGACAAATATAAATAAAAATAGAAAAAAAAGATATGAACTCTACTTACAATAACAACAAATAAATTGAATAGTTTAGGTTTTACAAACTATTCTTTTAGAAAAAAATAAAATTTACAATAAAAATATCATATTAAATTGTAATAGTTTAGGTTACAAACTATTCTTTTTAGTTAAGACAAACTGATTTATATTCTTTTCTAAATAATTTTCTAGTCTTCCTTGTTAAAACCAAGAGGCGATTCATATGTTAATGTTTAAATTGTTTTTATATCTCTTTAGATAATGTCACACACAAAGGATTCTTTTCTCACCTGTATTTATAGATAATGATAATGTTTCTTCTTTCTTTGAGAACACAACACATTTATTTATTTGTTAATTATTCGAAGCTTTATCTTCGCCAGTCGTTCTTCAGGTAACAAGACATTATCAGATTGTATTTATATTTTTTCACACACTTTCTTTTCAACACACCTAAACTGTTTTTATACATTATTTTTTTTCTTCGCAATCTTTAGGTTCTTCCCAAGACAATCCTATATTAATGTTTAATTATCTTCAGTTTACAATTCAGTTGATAAGAATTTTCCAGTCTATGAGACAACACCACTTGGGATTTCAGTGTATTCATTTCAATTTCCCGTTTAAAAAGGATTCTGATGTTTGCAGTCAAGTACCCCGGGGAGATGAGGACATCTCTGAAAGGGTTGCTAAAAACCTTGAGGGTAATGGCTTTTCCGCTGAGGATTCCCTTCCTTCACTGATAAAGAGAAAGTTGCAAAATTAGGCAGGGACCTTTGTTTTTCAATCTCTGTTGCGATTGTTTGCAGATCTTCAATGAGTATTTCAGCCTCAGACGCGATGAAACTACACTTCAATGCTGGGGTGATAAGATTCCAAACCCCGATATTACTTTACTTTAGCGACTTGGGATCAGGAACTGGACGGGATGTGAACTTCGCGAGATCACAAACTTGGAGTTAAACAGAAAACAAGAATTATAATCATTACTAAAACATCACCTACACCAATAAAATTCCTGATAAATTCCTGATTATAAAATTCTTCAAAAGGTTCAACATAATTTAACTCAATTCTAAATTTACTTTATTTAATTTACTATTACTATTACTTCACTATAGCAAAACACATTAGAAACATAATGATATTTAATATTTACCCTTTTAATAAGGCCAGGAGTTTGGTATCCTTATTTTCTGTTTTTTTTTTTTTTTTTTTAATAATCAATTTTTTAATTCAAAATTTATTTCTCTAGTTATTTTCGTTCTATGATGTGGATTCCTCTTTTGTTTGCTTTTTATATTTTGATTCCAATTGCACAACTACCTGTAAGGATGGAAAACAAGACATAGATGAATCCGTCTCAATATATATATATATATAGATATATATATATATTATATTACTATATATATATATAATATATACTATATATTATATATATAGTATATATATAATATTATATATAATATTATATTTTCTTATTGATATTATTATAAATTTTAAATTTTATAAAATCTATCATTCTGTAATTTTCCCATTTTGCCCAAAAAACCCTGGTTTTTTTAATAAAACCCGGGTGGGCCGGGCAATTTAAAAAAAAACTGGTTTTTTTGCAACCCTGATATATACTGTCTATATATAATCCTGGTATAGTGTCGGGTGGGGTGACGTGGGCCACTTTAGGTATAACTTCGTCTCCCCACTTTCCCCTAATACACTTTTTGGAATTTTTTTCTTCTGAAAATATAGGCCCTATAGTAGGTCATAAGCACACAAAAAAATAATAATGTAATTCTAATAATAATAGTTTTATTAAAGTTTAAATAAAGCTCATTCAGCCTGACCTTGGAGGGGTGAATCGGACCACCATTGAGGAGTGAATCGGACCATCTGTTTAAATTCCTCTTTTATGTATAAATTCAATTTTATATTTTAATTTTTACTTAATATAATAATTGTTTATCATATTAAAATAAGTAATAAAAATATCATTAATGATATATACATAAAATAAAAATAAGGTGGTCCGATTCACCCCTTTCCGCTCAAAAATTTTGACACGTTTTGGAATTCATATTTTTTATATAAATTTCATTTTTTATTTTAATTTTTACTTAATATAAGTAACTATTTATTATATTTAAATTAATTATACGTAATAAAAATTCAATAATAATACTAAAATACGAAAAACAATGATGGATCCAATTCACCCCCCTTCATCAATTTTTTATGCGGGGTGAATCGGACCAAGTTAGGCCCCGTGATTTAGCCACTATTACTGTTTGGAACAAAAATTTACTTTGCCAGTTTAAAAGCTAACATACTCGAGTGTATACACTGAAAATAATTAAAATCCATCCACAATTTTTCATTTTATAACAACGGTTAAAAAAAAAAATATTTTTCATTAAGTGATAATAAGTCATATATTTTATTTATATTTTACACTTTATTATATTTTTTTATAACACCACCACTAAAAACCACACTAGAATTAACAGATTGATCAATAAAACTTGTCAGTACTACCGCGTGGCTCATAGAACCACTGTCTATTCAGCTGAATTTTCTTTTTATATTTTTCCACTTTATCTTAGATACGACTTGAATCACCCCTTTTCACAAAGAGTCGGCGCTCGGTCCACCCCTACCCACACTATATATACGGCTAGTCTGGCATAAGTCGCTACACAGTATTATAGTAAATCTGCAAATACGTTTGCAGCGGTCCCTATCATAATCTTATTAGGTGTAGGGGCTTGGTGGGCTTGTCGCATATCAACTCCATTAGTTAGGTTCTTACTTGGGGGCCTTCCATGATCCCAGTAGGCCTCGTAGGGCGTACTTGGCGGCTTACATAATCCTATTACGTCCTATGGAGCTACTTTTGGGGGGGCTTACATAATTCCATTCAGGTTCTAGGGCTACTTGGGGGTTATATTATGTCTAGCGTTAGGATCAAGTCTTGTCTAGGCTAGAACTCAAGATTTACTACTGAGCTATATATCCATACTATATATATATATACGTATATTGTACTCATATATATATATATATATATATATATATATATATATTATACTCATAACCGTCTCCATTATAATTTATACTATATACATATATATATATAGCGTCAGGGGGGGACCGGGCCCGCCTCTTTTGGAGGGGTGATTCGGTCTCCACTCTATAATAAAAAATAAATATTAAAAAAAAAAAAAAAAACATTTCGCTCATTTAATTTAGCACGCGGTCAACCACGTAGCTACCTATAAGTTATTTAGATTCATCCTTTAATTCCAGAACAGTTTTATATTGTTTAAAAAATGTCATAAATTAGGTACAAAATGCCTTCAATAGAATTTCACTTTTGAGAAAAACTGTGAGTTTTTTTAATTCGTTATAAAATGAAAAATGGTGGCTGGATTTTAAATTATTTCTTTCAGTGTATAAACTCGAGTATTAGCTTTTACAACTCGGCAAAGTAAATTTGTTGATCCAAACCATTTATTACGTTGGCAAAATCACATGGAGCCTCAACTTGTCCGATTCACCCCGCCGTAAAAATGATGATGGGTTGAAGCGGACCACCATTGTTTATTCTGTTATTTCACATATTATTATTGACATTTTTTATATCGTATAATTATTTAAATATAATAAAAAGTTACTTATATTAAGTGAAATAATTAAATATAAAAATGAAACATTTTTATATTAAAAACACAAAATGATTTCCAAGAAAAGTGTCAATTCTTTGAGCTGCAGAGGGGTGAATCGGAACCACCCTTATCTAGTGCGTAATCGTTTATTCTTATCATTTATGTATTCTTGTCATTGCACGATCTCTCTTTATGTAATAGGAGATATTTTAATATGATAAATAATTATTATATTAAGTAAAAATTAAAATATGAAATTGAATTTATACATAAAAGAGGAATTTAAACAGATGGTCCGATTCACCCCTCAATGGTGGTCCGATTCATCCCTCCACGGTCAGGCTGAAGGAGCTTTATTAAAACTTTAATAAAACTATTTTTAGAATTACATTATTATTTTTTTGTGTGCTTATTACCTACTATATGGCCTTGAATTTAAAAAAAAAAAAAAATTCCAAAAAGTGCATTAGGGGAGAGTCGGGAGACGAAGTTATACCTAAAGTGGTCCACGTCACCCCGCCTGACGCTATATAGTAAAAGTCTAGAATGTGTGCTGCGCTTGGAAAATTATACTAATCATTTTGAAAAATATACAAATCAAAAAGAAATAATAAGTTTGGATCGAACACATTTTTAAGCCATTTTCATTTTTGTATTTGTGCTTATGAAACGTAAGAAATGCTCGAGTTTGTGTTCGTTTGTCAAACAGCGCAAAATCGAGAAAAATGCTCACCAAACGTAAGGAATTTCCTTAATTCTGTGAGGTAGCTATTTCCCGTGCTTGCCGAATTTAAGCACGTTCTTATGAAAAAATGCATTTAAACAAGATGGGGTGGTGTAGGTCCGTTTTGTTTGATGAATGTTTCATTCAATAAAATTAGCTTTAAATCAAATTCCTTAGAAAATCAATAAACTCCATCGCAATAGTTGATCAATTATTTGTAATAAACCATTTATTATTTTTCTTATTTCTGTTTATTCCAAAACCACATGGTCCATCACAACAGCTGATTTCAAATGTTTGTAAGCAAGCGTTCCTTTATACACGAAATTCGTCCTAAAACTGGGTGAGCATTTCTTATCCAGCGTAAGCACAAATGACAAAAACTATAACGGTCTTATTTGATAAAATTCAAAAGAAACCTTTATTTTAATAAAGAGCTTCACACCTATAAAAATATTAAAGCCGTTTTCGTTTTTGCATTTGTGCTTACGAAACGTAAGAAATGGTTGAGTTTGCGTTGTTTATGTCAAACTTAGCGCAAATACGAGAAAAATGCTCACCAAACAAGGAATTTCCTTAATTCTGTAAGGTTGCTATATCCAGTGCTTGGCAAATTTAAGCACGTTCTTACGAAAAATATAAAACAAGATGGCAGCGTGGTAGGTCCGTTTGGTTTGATGAATGTTTCATTCAATAAAATTAGCTTTAAATCTAATTTCTTCCAAATTGATAAACTCCATCACAATAGTTGATCAATATTGTAATTTAAACCATTTGCTATTTTTAATTGGTTTATTCCAAAACCACGTGCTCCATCAAAACAGCTGATTCCAATTGTTTGTAAAGAAAAGTAACTTTTATATGAAATCATGATAGTTTATACACAAAATTCGTGCTAAAACTGGGTAAGCATTTCTTATTGAGTGTAAGCACAAATGAAAAAAACAATAACTTTCTTAAAAGAAGTCCTAATTATTTATTTAAATCTATGTAACCTAAAGCAACTTAACTTAACCTAACCAAACTTATAAAATTTCTCTTTAATTCGTATATTTTTCAAAATGATCAGTATAATTTTAGTAATGCGACACATGTTCTAGACTTTAATATATATACCCTCAAATGGGGGAAAACTGGTTTCGGTGGGTAAAACGGGTAAGTTTAGAAAATGTGCTATATTTTCATAATGGCAACCGTTATGAAATTGGGGAAAGGTTTTTTTGTTAGATAAAAGACTATTTTTTAATATTATTTCAAAATTAAATCCAATAAATTAGAGGTTCAGTTCAAAAAAATTTCCCCCATTGAAAATTTTTGCGTTAAAAAATTGGCAAAAAACGATGCTAAGGTCTGCACAATCTCTAAGACTGAAAAGATCATCATTTCGCATTAACGGCATATAGAAAGTTGTAAAATTAAGAGTTTCCATGTATGTAATTGCATTTAGTGATATTATTTTTTAAGTTATTAAGTGGTTTCACTTTTGGGGTAAACGCGTAGGGTTAAACTGGTAACGGGTTAAAACTACATTAGTTATATTACAAACTATACTTTCATGTAAAATAATTTTTTTTTTTTTTAGTTTAATAATATTTTTTTCTTTTATTATATAAATATAAGGGAGATATATAGCAATGTTACTATTGAGCGAATGCATCATATCGCATATTTGCTAATTATATTACGTACAAAAAGAAATTGAATCAATTTTAAATGGTAGACCAGGAATATCTCAAGCGGTACGATACTTAAAATCTATAATTAGCATATCCCCCCCCCCCGATAAATTTCATGAAATTTAAATTTGTTAAAAAAAATAATAATAAAATCTTTTTTTTTTTATTTAATAAATTTTTTTTTTTTTTTTACAACATCCACTTGATCCACCCTGATTTCTAAATATGTAATTTGGTTTTCTTGTAAGTGTCGTAGTTTTCGAGATATCTGCGTACAGTAATGAAAAATTTTACCAAAAAAATATGATGCTCATTAATGCTAGTGAATTTTAAGTTTTACATGTTTTTTTTTTACCCAAATTTATTTTTTAACACGTTTCAATTACTTGTATTACATATTTTTATAAATTAAATTTAGTAAGTCAAAAACGTACGAGAAATAAAAAAATTAAATTACATCTTAAACCGACCTACCCGTTTTACCCCAAAAAAAAAAATTCACACTAGCAATTTTCAAAAAATAATTGAAAGAATAACTTTTCAAGTTTTTTTATATTTTCTGCATTAAATAAAATATTAAGAAGGTTCAAATTTAAGAAAAAAACATTTAAGTATGGGGTGTAACTTGAAATTTCGAAATTTTTCATGACTATGACAAAAAAAAAAAGCCTAATTTTTACCCGTTTCCCCCATTTCGACGTAATAATATATATTATATATATATATATATATATAATATATATATATATTATATAGTATCATATATATATATAGTATATAATATATATATATATACATATATATATATATATGAAGTTATAAGAAATTTTTTTTTTACATTCTTCATAGTTAAAGCCAAAGTTCATTAGAAATTCCTGTTCCGGCCGGATTTTTTTTGAGGATTCCGGCTAATTCTGGTCACTGGAACGTGAAAATTTCAGTTTTTAGTGTAGGTGGGAATTTAACACTCCAAAAGGGAACAGGCTCTCGCCAGATACTAGTGAAAGCTTTAATGTTTTTGCATTACAATTTGAGTATTGAATGATATATATCTTATCTTAAAGGGAGTATTATTATTATGTCATGTTGTAATTAATAGCGTTCTTTTTTAGTTTTGGCTTTCAAGCGATTGAGGTCTCTTTCATTATTTTTATTCTTTGAATTGTAGCTAGTTAAAGAATCTTCTTTAAATTGTAATCATGTTTTAAAACATAAAGCTAGTAGCTAAACTTTTGTTAATACTTACTGGAAAATGGAAATGAAATATTTTTGTGAATAAACACAAACATAAAAAGTTATAATATATATATTGCATTATTATTCCTGAAAGGTAATACTGTAATTTATAAACTAAATCATACTTACGCACAACCAAATTATGAAATAAATGACTTAAGTATTGGTTGTACAGGAATGCAATCCTGAGTTGCCTAGCAGTGCACAAATGTTCATCTTATTACTGTTGTATTTATTATTGTGAAATATTATCAGTATCATAATCAGCCACCTAAAAAAAATAGAGTATTGTATCAGCACTCGATACTATCGCTACATCCCTAATAATATAATATATATATATATATATATATAGCTAATATATATATATATATAGTATATATATGATTATATATATATATAGTGATATATATATTAATATAGTAATAATAGGTTATATATATACCGTATAATATATATATACTATATATATATATATATATATATATATATATATATATATACTTATTATAGTATTATATATATATATATATAATTATAGTATAGTACTTATACATATATATATATATATATCCCGGTATATATATATAATATAATAGTATACTATAAATATATATATATATATGTAATAGATATATATTATATATATATACTACTATATATACTATATTATAATATATTATTACCGTATATAATATATAATAATATTATATATTATGAATTATAATAGTATATATATAGTATATATATAAGTAATAATATATATATATAGATATATATATATTATAATATATATATATATATATATATATATATATATATAATATATATATATATATAATATATATTATATATATATATATATATTAGGGGTGTACCGGAACTGAAATTTTCAATTTCGGCCGGAACCGGAATTAGCCGGAATCACAAAAAAATTCCGGCCGGAACCGGAATGTTCTTTATGAACTTTCCTTTTACTATAAAGAATGTTAAAAAAAAAAAAATTTATATAACTTTCAACATTAAAATCTTATATTTAGTAACAATGACACTTCATGAACATATGGAAAATCATCATCGAAGAGAATATCTGAAAATCCAAAAATTTTAATAGTAAAAGGGAGTCTTGTATTTTCTAGAACAGGGGAAACTACAAAAGAGCAATAAGATCCAAGCCGTGAAATAAGTGGGTTTTGAGGAGAGTTTTCTCCCAAAATATTGGCCATATCAATGACCCCAAACACAGAAAAATAATAAATTTTTCGTATATGTAATTGTCATTAAGTAGAAGGGAATCTCATAGAACTTATTGCTCATCTTCAACCAAAATATCTTATTCCTAGTAGAAAATATTTTGTAGAGAAAATGTTCCCAACTTCATACAGTAAATTGAGATCAGCAGCATTCGAGAAGTTATCTAAGGCTGATCAGATATCATTTACTACAGATTTTGTTACCAGGGGATATATTATGGATAGCTAAATATTCAAAACGAGTCATTTATTTCCTTAACTGAACTCTGGCTTACCAGCGAGTTTGAAAAAATGACTGATCGTACTCCAAGCAAGTATTTCCCAGCGTTCTTCATCTGGAATTCAAATCCACTGAGTTTAGAAATTACGTATGAATTAATTGGGAATTCCTTCCTACATAATCCATTTGATCCTTCGAGATGGAGCATATAACATGAAACTCGGAACTGATTTAGCAGGTTACACATGTTTTCTTGTTTTATTCAAAAACTTCAATTTGTTATTAAAGATGCCTTATTTCTCAAAGAACAGTGTGATTTAATAAAGAAATGTAGGAATATTTGTACACATTTCAATCATCCAGTTTTTTAAACCTGTAATGAACTTAAAAGAATTACAAAGAGACTTGGATCCATATCTTGCAAGCCCACTTATGCCAATCTATTGTTAATTACAAGGTGGAATAGCACATATCTGATTCTAGAAAGAATTGAATGTTTGAAAAAAGACCTCTGCAAGTTTATATTATAGAACAACAATCATTTAAGCTTTGACTGCTAAAAATGCAAATACTTGAAAAAATTCTAAGAGTTTTGCGACCATTTAAGAGTTTTGGAACCATTTCTCATGGTTACGGAAACTATAAGGGCAAAATCAATTATATCAATTATTCTCCATATTTGAAATCTCCAGCATATCTTGCAAACTCTGAGGATGACAGCAAGCAGAGAATAAAGACTGGAGAAGGCATTAGAGTTTAGATTTTATGAATAAAAGGCGAAGTAAAAAACAATAGACATATACTCAAAACAAGGATAATGTTTTAAAAACTGTAGTAGACCCAAGATACAAACGGACTTTATTTTCTTATGAAATAAGAGAATTGAGTTAAAAATGAATGCTTGAAGAAATATGCAAAATAATTGAAGATGGAAAGTGATAAAGTAGTAGCAGTTACAGAGAAGGTTCAGGCGACGAGTTATTTTCAGAAACGAGCAATTTTCTACTATAAACTTAATTTTGCCAAGTACCTCAAAATCATCAGGATCATTAAGTAAAGAAATTACTGCAAAAGTTACTTTAGTTTTTATAAGTGTGAAGAAAGTGAAAGTGGAGTAGTTAGGTGTAAAAAGGAAAAAAAGAAAACATATTTGTAGTTCTTCAAAAGGTGAAATCTTAAAGAAATTGAAATTTTTTTACCAGAAAAATCAATTCTAATCTGTGGAAAGAAGGAATTCTTTAAACTGGTGGAAAGTTGAACCAGAAGCTAAATTCCAAACATAGTACTACTAGCCCAAAATACTCTCCTTTCCAGTCTGCTCCCATATATTCAGAGAAAATTATTTTTCATTTTCAGCATGTAATATATTTGAGGAAGAACGTTTAAAAATATCGCCCAATACAGGTGAACAGTTTTTCTTTTATTTCCCCACAATTCAGCAATATTTTCAAAAGTGTTGAAAGATTAGAGTGACCTTTATATATATATTATAGCATATATATATATATATATATATTATATAAATATATATATATAATAATATATATATAATATATATATATATAACTATACTATAAATTAGAGATATAACACTTAATATATATATTATATATTATATATATACTACTTATATATATATATATATATATATATATATATATGATACTTAACTATATATATATATATATATATCATATATATATAATTAATATAATTTTGGAAATTAAATTTGAATTAATGTGAATATCTTATAATTCTATATTTTGAGTAAACTTTATTTAAATAAAACTGTGAAGGTATGTGATACACTGTATGAATACTACAGAAGGTACTATGATATTTTGTTAAAAGATGGCTCATGGGTTATATAAAATAAGACTCTTCCAGCAAATGTTTCTCAGATAGTAAAATTAGTAATTCCGGTTCCAGCCGGTAATTTTGAAAAATTCCGGCCGGAACCGTAACCGGAAAAAAATGTCAAATTCCGGCAGGATCGGAATTCCACGTACACCTCTAATATATATATATATATATATATATATGTATAATATTGCAAATATTTTCATATATATTAGTATATATATATATTATATATTATATATATATATACTGATATAAATATATATATACTAGTTATCTATATATATATATATATATATATTGCAAATATTTCAGTTGTTCAAAGAAACCTCTGTACACATGCCCACAATGCAATGTGCAGTACTGCTCAAGTCAGTGTTACAAATCTCCATCACATCAAGCATGTTCCGAAAAATTTTATAAAAATTTGGTAGAAGAAAATGTAAGTTTTTTATTGTAACTCTAGAACTGTAGTTTAATTTCTGAAATTTGAATTACCATTGACATGTTAATAAAGTAAAATTCTTTGATACTAATCTCGAGTAATAAATTTTTTATTTCTTTTTATATTATCTTAATCAGCTTCTTAAGTAGGCCCTATTTTTTCCTCATGCAGTAAATTGTTTTTAAGTATTGCAGTTTAAAGGTCTTTATTTTTAAAAAATTTAGCAGTATATACTATATACCAATTTTAACTACCGTACTTTCATTCAAGTTGTTTTAAAATCTTCATATACCGTATTAACATTGCCATTTTCAAAGTTCCTGAACTGTAAAGTTTTGATGCATTGTGTGTGGAAATTAAATTTTTCAATTAGCTACTGATTAGTCAACATTAGATTTATGGTTGATTAAAGCACAGTAGTATTTAAAGAAATTACCCAATGTTGTTTATTCAATTTTGTTTCCTATTATATGTTTGTAAATTTGTGTGTACTTCCTTTCTCTTCCTCTTCCGCTTTTCTCTTTCCTTCTCTTTTCTTTTTTTTTCTCATTTTTCCTGTTTTTAATTTCTTTTCTCTTTTTTCTTTTCTTTTTTCTCCTTTCACCTCATTTTCTTTCTTCTCTTTTTCTTTTCTCTCCCCCTTTCTCTCTCAGTTGGTCTAAGAACCTCTCTAGAATTTAATTAGACTGATCGGGCATTACCTAGCTCTTCCTTTGAGTGGAAGTGGCATTAAAAATATTTAATGGATGAGATGTAGTGTTTGGGATTAATCTTCCATATAAAATGGAATAAAAACTAAAGAAAAATAAGTTTAAAAGTCCTGCAGTTATAATACTCTATTATACTAAATGTAATCTTAATTAAAATAATTTTTTTATATCTTTTGGACACCGCAATTTAAACTTGATGAATATGTAAAATAAATAAGAAAGAAAACCATTGATCAGAAATAATATTGCATTTATACGTTAAGTAAATGATTATTGATTATTAAAGAGTTAATGTAATGAAAATAGGAAAAATATTATTATTTTTATTACATCTTTTAGCTGAAATCAGCAAGTTCTGGTGAAGAATCAAAAAAGAAAATGGTTGAAATACTTCAGCGTGTTCATGACAATGAAAATATGGAAGGAGCTGATGTGGATGAAGATGTATTAGACTCAGATGATGATGAAGATCTTGCAGAGAGATTGAAAAGTTAGTATTAATTCCTAAATTTTAACATAGCTCAGCTTTTTAAAAAATTATTTTGGTTCTTAAGGTTATGAGCCATTTACAGTTAAATTTTTGATATTGTATTAGGCCTGCAGAAAATGCTGTCTCCATATATTGGCTGGGTAATTTCAGGCAATCAGATTTTGAATTTTAAATTTTGAATGGAAATGAAAATGAAATTGAATTTAGTTTTGAATGGAAACAAATATGGAATTGAATTTTAAATGGAAACGTGGAAATGAATTAAAATCATTGGTTTAAGTGTCATAACCATATTTTCTTAAATATTAAAATTTGAAAAAGCTTTTTATTTCATTAAAAAGTTGCTACCATTAATACACTTATCGTAAAAAAAGAATGGCTCTATACTTTTCAATACTTTTACCAAAATGTAGTGCCAATAGGAATAGCAGTACTAAAAAAAAAAATACCTTGATAGAAGTGTCAATGATACTAATAGTCACATTTGTTAATTGTAATCCTAACTGATAAAATTCCCTGCTAGAAGCAACAATGACTCACCTGAAGAAAAGCACTGAAATGAGTGAGGTGATTGAAGTTTCTTGAAAGATCGATGATTAACTAATATTAACGTAATATGTTATTAATTATACCGCTCTCTTCATTTTATATGTGTGAATATAAAAAAAGTTGATACATCTTAGCTTTAAGCTACACAGTAAAATACAACTGTGGTATTATATAAAGATTTAAGTAAAATGAAGGTCAGCTGCCTTTTAAACTTAAAAATTAAAGTAAGAATATGAATTAGCACAAAGTCCTTTTCTGAAATATATATATATAAAAAAATAATATATGTACTAATATCCAATTAAATAAAATTTCACAAAACACTTGTCATGTCATAATAAAAAATGGTATATCCTTCTTCCAAGATGGCGTCACTCCCTTTCCTTTAATTATTAAAATACATTGGATAGTTTAGTAAATTTAATTAACTAAACCAGTTTTCTCTTTTCTCTCTTCTTCCTCTCCTGTTCTCTTTCCTTCAACATATAACCTCATGTTGTCGTCTCTCACTCCTTCTGTTAACACATCTGCTTGCTATCTGTGTTTTTGTGCTTATCCATGTTATTTTATTTATTTCTTTCATTTCTATCATTTATTTAATAACAGCGATGTCTATCCTTAATCTTTTATGCTCTCTGCTACCACTTTGACAAAATTCCCTGATGAAAAGCAACAATGACTCACCTGAAGAAAAGCGCTGAAATGAGCGAGGTGATTGAAGCTTCTTGAAAGATCGACCATTAACTACTATTAACAAAATATTTAATTAATTATACAGTTAGCTTCATTTCATATGAGAGAATATAACAATGGTGGATCCATCTTACCTTTAAGCTGAACGATTAAATTACTACTATGATATTATATAAAGATTTAAGTAAAAGAAAGGTCATGACTGTCTTTTAAACTTTAATCATTACAGTAAGAATATGAATTAACACAAAGTCCTCTGCTGAAATATAAAAAAAAAATGATATAATAATATTCCAATATTTGAGAAGTGACTAAGCAGAATGTTTCAAATCATCAGCATTCAATATGTTGGTGCAAATTCAATGACATTAAATTTAAAGCTGTAACATGCAACATTTATGCTTTAGATTTCTAAAATCTAAAGATGTAATGGTGATACATTTTTTTTTATTTTTTGTCAAGTAATGTGTAACTTAAATGCAGAACAATTCAGCATACACAAACACGCGCACACACACAGGCGGGTTTTCAGCATACACAAACACGCGCGCCACACACAACAACACACTATATATATATATATATATATATATATATATATATATATATATATATATATATATATATATATTATATATATATATATATATATATATATATATATATATAATATATATATTATATAGTATATATATATATATATATATATATATATATATATATTATAATATTTATATATATAGATATATATATATAATAATATATATATATATAGTATTATACTATAATATATAATATATATAATATATTATAATAATAATATTATTATATAGATATATTATATATATATATATCCCTGTGCTAGTGTGGTGTGGAGAGAAGAAAGAATCCAGAATGGTATGTTTCCGAGAGATGCAATGGTTGCGAATGTTGTAGAGTTCAACTAAAGAACAGAGGGAGGAAAGTAGTTTCTCTCCAAGCAATAACGGATTAGCCTGCCATGAGGAGGCATGAGGTGTTAGAGCAGTGGTTCTCAACCTTTTCCAAACCAACGCCCCTCGAGATTATCGACTTAATCCACCGCCCCCCGCTTCAGAATTTTATATTTTAAAAAGTGGTTATATATTTAAAGCTATATTATATATATATATATATATATATATATATATATATATATATATATAATATATATATATATATATATATATATATTATATAATATATATATATATATATATATATATATTTGATTTAAATTATTATTAGTTTTATTATTTCCTATTTTTTTTAAAATTATTATTATTATTATATTATATATTAAAAGAAGGCACAGAGTACTTACCATATTCCTTGAAAAATTTATTTTACGATTAAAACATCATTTTTGACACTAATGGCTGCCTTGAGCCTGGTGACTTGCACATAACCGATTGATATCAGGATAGATTGTACTTAGGCATAATCTTAAATCACCTCTCTGAGTAAAATTACAATTTGTTTCTGGCTTTGTTTTTCAATTGTTTGACAACACTGAAGTCTTTTTCGACGAGATACGTTGAAGGAAAAGCCAGAAGCAATACTTTAATTTCTTCCCATAGAAGAGGATACGAATCTTTTTTTTTCGCCCAAAAACTTCGTATCTCAAGCTCGATTAAATAAACTTTTGACATTCATGTCATGCTTGAGCGTCTATTTAGGGCTCCTGGCAGGGGCTGCTGAAAATTATTTAGCGATGCAATCCACATCTGTTGAAAACGGGTTGAATACCCACATTGGGGTATTTTAAGTGCAATAATTTCCTGAAATCTAGTTTCCATGTTTTCTTTCAGCTTATTTAAGTGAAAAAAACCAATATAACTTGCCAAGTCATACGTGCAATTTCATTTTTCTCCCAAACTGCCAGAAGATTAGGAAACTGACGAAGTTTACGGCATAAAGTTACTTTCAGAACACTTTAGTTTCGCTTATAACAGCCGCCTATAAAATCCCTTTTGTTATTGAGATGAAAGTTCCTTTTTTACTTGTAGGTTCGTATTTATTTCGTTTAAATTTGTCAAAAGATTCAATAACTGTTTCAAAGAGGTTATAGAATCGTTGTAAACAATTCCCCTTAGAAAGCCACCTAACCTCCGTGTGTAGCAATAATCGTTCAATGCCTCGTCTTTTTCTTTCACAAAGCTGCGCGAAATAAACGATCATTCAAAGATGGCATTTTGATTTTATTGACGGCGACTAATGACACAATTAAGAGACTCGTATAATCTTCCGCTTAAATTTTTAGCAACTAAATGTTGACGATGAATAACACAGTGAACAGTCATAACCGCTGGAACAGCTTGCTTTAAATGTGCACTAAAACCGCGATATCTACCTGTCATAGCTGCGGCACCGTCAGTAGCACAGGCAAGAATATTAGATAATGGAATGTCTTTTTCATTAAAATAACTTAAAAGTACATGGAATATAGAGGAGCCTTTAGTGTCAGTGGTAAGACTTTTAGCGAACAGCATTTCTTCATTCATCTCGCCAGTTTCATTTATGAAACGAACATATGCTAATAATAAAGCTACATTATCACTGAGGGTTGACTCGTCGATTGTAAGGCAAACTGTGTTTTTCTAATTATCTTACAAAGTTGATCTTCAACATCAGGGCCAATCTATCGGATCCTTTCAAAACTGAACTTATTGCCAAAGGTAAGCGTTTAATTACATTGCTTGCATGGAAATCATCAGAGTATCCAAAGTTATTACCTTAACAGCTGGTAAAAGTAGTTTCTCCAATATTATGAGGTTTGCCACACTTAGCAATCAACAAAAACACTTTGTAAGAGCAAGAAGTCCTTTATCAATATTGACTGAACTTTTTTCAACATAGAACTTACGTGTAAGGTCTCCCTTCATACTTCCTCTTTATGTCTTTAAAGAAATCAATAGACCTGAGTTGACTATCGTTGGTGAATTTTTGAACAGATGTTCTTGTAATCGAGAAGGCTTCATAGCTTCGTTAGACAGCAGTCTTCCACATAAAGGCACATTGGCAATTTTTCATTTGATGGAAATGGAATGAATCCATATTTCAAATATTCTGACGAATATTGCCTACACTTCCTTTTTGCTTGAGACATAGTGTAATAATCACACGTTCACACGAAAACCACATCCATCACACGGAAAAGGTTCTATCACTAACAAGTTGTTTAAGGCATGATTGTTAAAAAAGAAAGCCAAAATTGCGAAAAAAGGTAATTGCAGTCTGGCATATCTCTGCTTAAGTTTTGTGAGGGTATCTATAGTTTTTCTGGACGCTTCTGGCAACTTCCACATTCCGAAAGTATATATATATATACCGTATATATATATATATATATATATATATAATAATATATTATAGTATATATATATATATATATAGTAGTATATATATATATAATATATAATATATATATATATAATATATATATATATATATATTCTTACTTTCTTCTTCACGTTTCCTGCTTTGCCCCAAGATTGGGTAAGTGGCTGTACAAGCATCGCGAAAAGGAAAAGCGATAGGAGAACATGGACAAAGCGATCGAAAAGAAAGCCCAGCCTTACCGCGCCCCCTTCAGGTTACCATTAATTAGTGGAAGCTCGTCACAGACAGAAAATCCAACCCTAGAGCTATCATGGACCGCCGACGGACCCTCGACTATGGTAAATCGCGAATGTTAAGGTTCATCCCTGGCCCATGGGCCACAGACCAGTGGCCCCCAACAAAAACCCCGCCATTCTCTCCTATCATTGCACCCTTTATTCTTCGCCTCTGGCAAACTCAACATTTCCTCCTTCAGAGCATCGTCACCGACTCAATCGCACTTTCTCTCGGGTTCTCCCAGTCACGGTCGGTTCCCAACACACTCACCACTATAACATCTTAACCAACCGGACTTTCCATTCATCCTTTCCACTGACCAAACCATCTAACATACTTTCATTTATCTGCTCATTTACCCCTTTCTTCACGACACACCAACTCGTCTAATACGTTCATTCCTCACTTTATGAATTTTTTCCACACCTAGCATGCCCCTAAGGATGTCCATGCTGAACACATTGAACTTTAGATCTATAGCTTCGTTATTCCAACCATAGCTCACTACCATAACAATAACACAGTAAACAAACATACCGCTCATGTAAGACTCTAGCGCACGCAAAGACTGAGTCCCTTTACATTCATCAACGATTTGATTGACCAGCCACCTTCCTGCCATTTCACAACTTTCCGACTACACTTTGCCATCATCCGTCCCTTTCTCATCCAACATATATATCCAAGATATTTAAACTCAGACACTTGCTCCGGCTGCTCATCCATCTAACATTACTTCACACTGAGGACTGTGTCCTCACTCAAACCATAACCTTACTCTTATTCTACGTTTAACTTTCAAACCCCTCCTTTTACGATACCCTGCAAACTCTCAACCAATTCCTACTGCAAACTCTCGTTCAGGACTCGCCACACAGAAACCAAATCATCCGCCCATTACAATAGGTAGGGCCACCTCCACTCCTCGCCATTCGCCATTATTCTAACACCATTTCCCTGCCATCCCCACCTCGAATTCTTTCCATAACCCCATCCATGATACACATTGAATATCCAAAGAGACATAACACAACCCGGCCTCACTCCGCTATTAATCCTAAACCTCTCACCATTGACACCATTTATCTTACACACGCGATTCACTATCAGCCTTTGACTTTTGATTCCATTCAGAAAGCTCTACCACCAAACACCATATATCTACTAATTACCTTTTGCCATAAAGCTTCCCCTATGTAACTCTCATCATACGCCGTGTTGTAAAGTCCATAAAACCTAAAATATAATTTATTCTCTTCCCCTCTTTTCTAATCATTTGTTTCAATGTAAAGATTTGATCCACACATTCCTCTACCACTCCTTAAACGCACCTTGTTCTTCACCAATCAGTTCCTCAGGTCACTCGACGCACTAATTTCGACCAGAAATACCAGCATATACGCTTCCCTACAACACTCAATAAACTTATTCCCCTAAAAAATTTCTACAGTTCCCCTTTCTCCCTACCCTTATACAAGGGTACTATTACTGCTCTCCTCCAATCCCTTGGAAAACTATACCCTCCATAAACTGCTTTATTACACAACTTCCAAATCCAATCAATCACCTATCTCGCCTCCGTTCTTGGTCATTTCACTAGTAATTTCATCAATCTATTATTATAAATATATATAATATATATATATATATTATATATATATTATATATATATATATATATATATATATAATATATATATATAATATAATATATATATAATATGATAATATATATATAATATAGTAGTATCATTGATTTCTCATATTGTAAAAAAAAAAATAATTCAAACTTCTTGCTGTAATTAAGTGCCAATATGTACTTTTAGGCATTTTTGTATTTCACTCGAAACGCCTTTGTAATATATATATAGATATATATATATATATATATATATATATAATATTATATTAATTATATAATATAATATATATATAATACATATATATATAATATATATATATATAGTATATATATATATATATATATATATATATATATATATATATATATATAAATCAATATAATATATATATATATATCACAGTCAATTAATTTTGTTTATTTTGTAATCTCTCCCCTTACCGCCCCTCCTCAATAGCGCCCCCCTTACCCGCCCCCTCCTCAATAGCGCCCCCCTTACCGCCCCCCGCCTCAATAGCGCCCCCTGGGATGGCGTTAAGCGCCCCCGTGAGCCACTGCGTGTGAGAGTACATTACATGTCGCTTGCAGTACTCAATGGTTCAGCCCTCTTTGCACTCATATCCGCACTGTTCTCACACAGAGGAGTAGACTCTTATTTACATAACAGGGACTATAAAACACTACTAGCAATTACACAC
>JABUQX010005220.1:40000-41821 GCA_015478945.1 Trachelipus rathkii | reverse complement strand
TGATCCTCATACTGATTATGAGCCGAATCATTCAGCATCTCAACATCGGAGAACTAATAAAGAACCGCATACATTCAGGACCATCCCAAACAATCTAATACACACTTGTTTCACAATTAGTCCTTCTCTCTATAAAACACACCATTTTTTCCTATTGTAAGCTGACCACAACCTAAATCTTTAATTTAAATTTTCTCTCCAACATCTCATCCAAACCTACGGTATTTCTGGCACTTGATCGGTCCATGGGCTTGGGCTCGCTTCTACTAATATAATTTCAGTGACAGCTTTGCTCTGAAACACTCGGCTTCTGCGATAAGTGGAGCTGCAATCGTTGAGGATGAGCGGCTTATTCCTTCTTCGAATAACTTTCTCTCCTCATAATTCTGGTTCGATCGTGCCTTTCTTGACATTCAGCTAGGAACGCGTGTCGGATGGAAAAATTTTTTCTCCATCCTCTCATTAATTTCATTCGGCTTAAAATCGTGAGTCTCTCGACGAGCAAAACGACTTTCATTAACAAATCCCCCTACTTGGTTTTCTGAAATCTTTCTAAGGCATCTGACAAAACATCTCCAACAACCTCTGTAAATCATCCTTTCTCCCCTTATTCTCTCTGACGGTTCTGTTGCTAATACTCCAAATGAAAAGGCCAATTTTCGATCCTTTCTCAGCTCACCCTGGACGATCTGCATCCCTTCCTCCCCCTTCTCCTCTCATTTATGCATTTGCATGTGATACATTTACAGTGCATGACTCCTGAATCGGAAAGTTAGAAGGGTGACTTCTGATCTCCCACCCGAGTTTGAGGGCTGTGCCTCCATCGACCCTCCTCGTTCAATATTGCTAATTTCTCATACTAGCACTTCCTTCATGTGGAACACAATGCCCCTATCGAAAAAAAGAACGCTCGATCATTCTAACTATGCCCATAGCTCTCACTTGTTATTCTCTCAAATCTTTGAAACCTCCAAATTCTCACTCTAATTTTCCATTTTCAGCTGAATCATCCTCTTTACGATCCCAGTACGCTACGGCGCTCGATTCTACTGGCGATTACTTTCTATTAACCGATTTTATTTCTGACCTTAGGAACTAGGGAGACCCTGAGTAGCTGCGCATGATATATTCCAAAGCCATTTACCGGTAGCACTCTCACTGCTTCATCCCCTCATTGTTACTCCTTCCTTTGCTTACTTATGCTAGCTTTCTTTCAAATCGCTCAATATCGATATTGTTATGGAGATCGTTCTTTGTCTGCAATAGTGTTTCCTCAGGGTTATTTTATCCCCACTTATTCCTACTTTTCATTAATATTCTCACCTGCAATAACCTATCCACTCAACCTATGACGACGCTTCATTCTCAATCATCAATTTGCTCCCCGCCCTTTTTTTTTTTTCCCATCTTTATTTCTAGAATTGCCCTCTTCTAAAATTTCGACCTATCACTACGGATAGAATTTTCGGTGGTCGTCTCAACTGTGAAATTCAATTCTTAAACCCACTTCTACAATCTTCTTTCTAAACACCTCTAACTTTCTATTTCTTCGACGTTCTCTCGCTCTCCAGTTACAATAAACGTCCTGCTTTAACTTAAACAAAAAAATTCTTGGAACCTCCCACAACGGTTGCTAGGCGCCTCAAAAACTGGGATCTGTTTAGACTGCGAGATTTTTTCCTCTCTCAGTTGCCTCCAGTATACAAGGGTTCATCTGCCTGTATGAGTACTTACTCTCATATCTGGGCTCTGATTTCACCTGACATTGATAGGTCGATCAAGACCAAAAGATATAATTTTCTTACTTTCCAGTTCACTTAT
>JABUQX010005220.1:0-5000 GCA_015478945.1 Trachelipus rathkii | reverse complement strand
TAGGCCATTGGTAACTTTTATACTCCGACCTCTTTTCAAAGTTAAACATTTATATTTTTAATTTCTTTTCATATAGACCGTTTTCTAATCTTTGAATGTTAACTTTAATAAATGAATACATCTTTTTATTTTCAATCGCCAGCTATTATATTGTAATATATATATATATATATATATATATATATAATATATATAATTATATATATATATATATATATATATATATTATAATATATTATATATGAGTATATATATTCTTTTAAGTTGTAACATATATATTTAATTACATTGTCTTTTAAACTTAATAATTTATGTTTCAATTTATTTTTCTTTAAACTGTGACTTTAATAAATTTATACTATTTTTTAAAGCCCTAGTATACACCTAATATGATCATACACATGTTCCCATGTAAATCATAACAAACAATCAAACATATTCACTTTACAAAACTCTTCTGTATCATTTACTTGCTCACATAAATAGTATCCTGTTTTCGTTTAAGCATTAGCTTAATCTATTTTTCTTTAAGGTGAAATATTTATTTGATTTCCTTTCATATTTATAAATTTATTGATTTTTATATATTTTTAAATTATTAAAATTAAAATTAGTTTCTTTATTAAATGTTTTTTTTTTTAAAGAAATTAAACTATGTTTCTTTCTTTCGTAAAATTATA
The DNA here is from genome assembly GCA_015478945.1 of Trachelipus rathkii. Classification (NCBI taxonomy): domain Eukaryota; kingdom Metazoa; phylum Arthropoda; class Malacostraca; order Isopoda; family Trachelipodidae; genus Trachelipus; species Trachelipus rathkii. The sequence continues at coordinate 4,320 of JABUQX010005220.1, read as the reverse complement.
AATTTTTATTAAGAAATTTGTGTTTAATGGACCTTAAAGCAGTAAAGTAGTAGCGTATATCACCAACCCATCCATCCCAACCATCCCATCACTTCAGGATCTATTGGTTTACTGCTTCAAGTCATATATATATAACAGTGTTCACTGTATTACAAACTCAAATGTTGTTTCGACATAACATTTAACATGGTAATATCTAATAAAACCTAATAAAATTCATATAACCTGATCTATCTAACCTACTAAACTAGGAATAAATGCTAACATAAACAAAATTCTCAGCCTATCAATAGTAATTACCCTAAATTTGCCCAATAAAACGTAACCTAGCCCTACTTTTTCAATCGTATCAATAACATATAAATGTTAATATAACATTAATATAGTATTTTTCAAAAAACCTAAAATGTGATCTTTACCAATATAGATTATGTTTGCCATTGCAGACAGTACAGCGCAGGCAGCAGTCTTACTATCCCTAAATTTGCTTAACTTTAAGATGGAACTACAATGCTCTATCAATGGTAAGTTAGTATTATATATCCATATAACATAACAATGCCAGACCTAACCTAATATGGTAACTTAACATAACATATCGTATCTAACATATCGGAACTATGTATGCAACCAATGTCTCTCAAGTACTCAACAAATCAATACTGTCAACATAAAATACATTCCCGACAAATCAATACTGTTAACATAAAATACATTCCTAACGTTACAAAGTAACTTAACATGTATACCTTAAATCGTCATAACCTACCAAAACTGAACATTACCAGCATATCTAGCATAGCTAAACTATGAATAATTGCTAACATTAACAAAGTGTTAAAACGTATCAAAGACACTAACATTTGAAACTATAAGTTCTCAGCCTAGCCTATCATTACGCCACAAAACTTAACATACCCCTACTTTTTCTATCATAGCATCAGCAGCTAATGTAGTAATATCTAACAAAACTATTAAAAAAGTGTCCTACCTATCAAAGATACCAACATTTTGAATTATGAATTGCTGCTACCATTAACAAAGTGTCTGGCCTATCAAATATAAAACATTTTGAACTATGAATAAATGCGAACATTAACAAAGTTCTCTTCCAAATCTAACATTACCCAGCAAAACTTAACCTAACCCAACGTTTATAACATATCTTTAACAGCTAACATAGTAATATCTGACAAAACTTAACATTTCCTATCAAAGCTAGTATAACCTAACAGATCTAAATCTACTGAACTACGAATAAATGCTAACATTAACAAAGTATTCAACCTACCAAGGGCACGATATTTTTTCACATGTACATTTTTTTATTTACGTTAAATAACAAATTTAACTTAAGCAAAGTTACGTACTCATGCCAACGTAGTACATAGCTCTGATCATTTCCTTCAAAGATGTCTTGTACACCCTAACAAACTATCCTGCCTAACAATGCTATGGTTAACCGAACTTAATAACCTAACTATATTACCCTAAGGTCATATATACACATCTTCTTCACACCTTAACGACTTAACCTTTAATTTTTCACATATACATTTTTCATTTATGTTAAATAAAACATTTAACATAAGCAAATTATCGAATTCATACCAACTTAGCACATAACTCTGGTCATTCCCTTCGAGGATGTCTTCTACACCCTAACAAACTATCTTACCTAACAATACTAGGGTTAGCCTTGCTTAATAACCCAACTCTGTTACATTAAGGTCTTTTCCTTCACTTATCCTACTAAGGATACTAAAATTAAATTTCACGAGTTCACTACTTAATAAAGTTCCTAAAAGAATTCATTTTTTCCCACGAGAATTCTCTTTTGGGATTACCCCCTTGAATGAGTGTGAAATACCTTCGGAGAGGTAATGTCCACTTACATTATTATTTCAAATTCGTATAGGGACTGATACATATAAAGCTTCATCCTATGCATTACCCTTCGTCCACCATTACGGAGGTATAGAGTATATATATATATATATATATATATATATATATATATATATATATAATAATATTAATATGTATATAATAACAATATAATATAATAATAATAATAATATAAAAATAATAATAATATAATAATAATAATAATAATAATAATAATAATGATAATCTATGTAATATAAATAATGGTAATCTAATCTTAGTAATCTGATAAATTTTGTACAAGTTTTATATGTAATAATATGTGTAATATAATATGTAATATAATAATATATATATAATAATATAATAATAATATATGTATATAATAATAACAATAATAATAATAATATAATATAATAATAATAATATATATATATCATATAATAATAATAATAATAATAATAATAATATGTATAGTAATCAAAAATTGGATAATATATAATAATAATAATAATAATAATAATAATAATAATAATAATAATAATAATAATAATAATATGTAATATGTAATAATAATAATATACAATATAAAAATATATACTATATAAAATATATATATATAAAAATATATATATATATATATATATATATATATATATATATATATATATATAAATATATGTATAAATATATATATATATATATATATATATATATATATATATATATATATATATATATATATATATATATATATATATATATATATATATATATATATATATATATATATATCCACGTTAAAACGTCAACAAATATTTTAACTTATTAATATTGTATTTATTTTTAACTGGGGTTTAGTCATAACCAACTTTAATACCTAAAGAAAGAATGGAAGAAAATAATACTCCTTCGTATATAAAAGAAAACCCTGCAGCCGTAAATATTTTACATGTAATGTAGTTATTTTTACGGTCAGTTTATACAAAATATTTTCAAATATGACTTTAATAGCTTAATCAATAAATCAGAGATGACAATGGGGTGGTGAGGTGAGTGCTTGATTAGAGTTTTACCTAAGGATCAATTGATTTATTGATATTTTTAACAAAATTTAAAAATATATTCGTTCTCCTGCGGTCGCTCTCGTCGCTCTTGCGCTGGGTCTAGCCATTTCGCGCCTGGGGTTTGATGTAACATATTTCACGCAAGTCAAATTTCCCCGCCAAAATTCAAATTTTTTGCTAAAAAGAACTTTAAGGGGGCTGCATCACCTTATGGGGGATGTAGGGATACGTAACCTCATCGAAGATGAGGTTACGTCATAAGAAGCTGGGGTATCAAGTTTGAGGGGATACGATGTCTCATAAACTCTCTATGGGGGTCCAAAACTTTATGGGAGTCTCTATCCCCCTACGGCAATGTAAGGATACATAACCTCGTCTATAATGAGGTGACATTTCCAGCTATAGGTGTGCCAAGTTTGAAAGGAATACGATAATTATAAAGCGATACATTGAGGAGAATAAATCTCGAACCCAAACTTTATGACTTATTACCATATATATATATATATATATATATGTATATATATATATATATATATATATATATATATATATATATATATATATATAATATGTATGTAATAATATATATATATGAAATATAATAATAATATATGTATTAGGATGAAACCATGTAATAATAATAATAATAATATGTAATATGTAATAATAATAATAATAATAATAATAAATAATAATATATATATATGTATAATAATAATAATAATAATAATAATATATATATATATGTAATAATAATATATAATAATAATAATAATAATAATATGTAATATATATATAATAATATAAATATATATAATAATATGTATATGTAATATATAATATATATATATATAATAATATATATAATATATAATAATAATAATATATATAATAATAATAATAATAATAATAATAATAATATAATAATATATATATATATAAAAAGACTAATAATTTAGGTGTCAACCAACCTTAATACGTATAATATATATATATATATATATATATATATATATATATATATATATATATATATATATATATATATATATATATATATATATATATATATATATATATATATATATATATATATATATATATATATATATATATAATATATATACATATATATATATATATATATATATATATATATATATATATATATATATATATATATATATATATATATATATATATATATATATATATATATATATATATATATATATTAGACCTAATCCAGAATCGTCGATGTTCGAAATGTTAATGGGCCATGGGCCAAAAATGTGCAGATTAGAAAAATGATCCCCTAAAAGTTCCAGTCGATCGAATTGTAGTTTAGCCGTCCACGCATTTG
>JABUQX010005219.1:0-63721 GCA_015478945.1 Trachelipus rathkii | reverse complement strand
TATATTTTTGTAGCATTTAATATTATAAAAGTGTTTAATTAATTCAGAAGAAAACTAGACAAGAATTTGGAAATTAAAGACTGAAATCCTATGATAAATGTAAAAAGTTAAATAATAAATATATGGAAAAGTATCACGAGAGGTTAAGAAAATAGGAAAAAATTAGTTTCTTTTATATGATTCTTTTTTATTATTAAATAAAATAAATAGTATTGAAAATATATATGTTTGTTGAGCTGTGTTAGTTAGTTGTGAATGTAGTTCACTGATTCTGTAAGTGTTCACTAGTTAATTGGACAGAATCCAAGGGAACTAGAACCTATCTGGATTCGGTAACCTCTTATATTATATAGTTATATTTAGTATATTATATATATAGTATATATAATATTATATTATATTATAATTATATATTATAATATATTGTATATATATAGATGGGATCAAGGTTGGCCCATAGTTATAGAGTTGATTGACCATTGTGCGGTAATTGAGAATGTTCAAAGATTTTGCTTGGACTGTAGAGATATTGATATGGCCTGTCCGACAATCTATTCTTCGTAGTAACCAATATATATCGACGTACAGTCTAACTCAGGGCAGTTTAAATTGTACCAGCGTGATGGTTTGCCGGGCAAAGCATCTCTTGTGCTAAAGGAAGATGACAGCTGTTTTTACTTATGGTATAGTCTGAGACTTTAATTTTTTGGGTGTTTTAACGTTTATTTAGGTACAGAATTCAGAACTATTACGAAGTTGCACTTTCTTCTTCTTTGGACAAATAGCCATTCGGAAATTTTTGAAGTAGAAAATTTATCGATTTTTCTGATTATTTGATCTACTTTCTTGTATTATAGTAAGTTTTGTGAAAGGGTTTTATTAATTATAATTTTTCATTGATATTGTGGTTGATGACCGGGTAATTATAATTTTAGCTTAATGCGGCAAATTTCTTCATCATAAGTTTTCCAAGTTGAACATAGGATGTATGCTCTGTAAACTAAAAATTTTTACGATAGATTCATCTTTTAAATAGATCGGTGAATAGGATCCATAGTTCATATACCGACCATTATCAGTGGGTTTGACATGTATGCCTGTAGATAATGAGCCGTCAGAATTAACATTGAATTTTGATCGTCTAAAAAAACAGATAAGCATTATAATCTACTGTAAAGTTTCGTATGTGAATTTTAAGCATGACAACTCTTGAATTCTATTGAAGAACTGATGTATATGATCTATGTTCCTAAAAAAAGTGAGGGTGTCGTCGACATAGCTTATGTAAAATACGGGGTTATTTTTTTTGAGGTTTGACGAAGGGATTTTTGTTTTTTTCCTGATTTGGACATATAGAAATCAGCAAATGTAGGTCCCCAGTGGGTGAGCCCATGCGGCTCCATCAGTTTGTCAAATATATGTTTTCTTTATAATTTTAAACGATGTTTAAGTACAACATATTAATAAAAGGTTCTCATATGTTGTTGTTCTGATATATCTGGGTGGGTAGGTTATTTGAGTGATAAACTTCGTTAATTATTATGTCAATTGTATCAAGAACCGGTACATTTATGAACAAAGGTTCTACATCAAGTGAGGCGAATAATATATTAGTGTTTTCAAGTTTTAAGTTTGATAATTTTCATAAATAATGTTTCATTATTTGATTTAACTATGAAAGAGTTATTGAGATATGGTCGGATAATGCTCTTCAGATATTGGGCATTTGTGTGTACCGTTCCACACTAGATTTACAGGTTCTCAAAGGTGAAATTTTCTGAGTTTTTTGTGTATTTTAGGCAATTTAATACTATATATATAATATATATATATTATATATATAAATATATATATATATATATTATATATATATATATATTACTTATATATATATATATATATATATATAGATATATATATATTATATATAGTAATATATATCTATAATTATTATATATATATATATATATATATATAAATATATTTTATATAATAAAATATGATATATATATATATATATATAATATTATAGTATATATATATATATATATAATATATATATTATATATATATATATATATATATATATATATATATATATATATATTTATATATTATAAAATAAATTTTTTTTTTTTTTTTAATAATATATAATATATATATTAATATATATATAATATATATATATATATATTGATATAATATATAATATATATAATCTAATATATATTATATATATATATATATATATATATTATATATATATATATATATATATATTTTTCCTAAATTATAAAATTCAGTTCTTTTAATTTTGAAAGAAATTCTTTTGTGTTTTATTTCATAAGCGATTCTGTTATTGCTATTATTATTATTATTATTTATTATTATTATTATTATTCATTATTATTATTATTATTATTATTACTTTATTATTTTATTATTATTATTATTATTATTATTATTTATTATTATTATTATTATTATTATTATTATTATTTATTTATTATTATTATTATTATTAATTCATTATTATTAATTATTATTATTATTATTGAAGAAAGGTAGTATTAAACTTTTAATTTTATAATGGCTGGTTTTTATAATAAAATAAAAAATAATTTTGATATAATCTACGTTATACTATGTTTCCGAACTGTAACATATATTTTGTTTCGTCCATGTGTGTCGCCCCGCTCCCTTTTGTCTTAACGGTACCAATAACCGTATAGCCATTTTAGGAGATTAGCTTCATTGGAAAAGTGGTATAGTTTTTTTTAAACCACTAATAGCGAAAAAATTTTTTTTTGAAAATAAAACAATGTTTTTACTCGTACTCTGTAAGTACTAATCGAGTCAGTAATGTCAAAATTTTGATTATTATTATTATTATTGACTGAAAAATATTTTATTTTGCTTTTTTTTAATAATGGCTAGGTTTATAATAAAATAAAAATAATTTGCATTATAATTACGATTTATACATTGTTTCCGAAAACTGAAATACATATTTGTTTTGTCGCATGTGTGTCGCCCTGTCCTTCTGTCTTTACGGTACATTACCGTATAGGCATTTGGAGATTAAATTCATGGAAAAGTGGTATATTTTTTATTCTCAAGAGCATTTCGAAAAAATTTTTTTTTGAAAAAAAAAATGGTTTTACTGTATCTGTAAGTATAATCTGAGTCAGAAGTCAAAACTTTTGAATTTGACTGCTGGGTCGGAGTCGGAGTCGAAATTTTTTGTTTTAGGGGAATCGGAGTCGGAGTCGGGAGTCCGAAAATTTTGTTTAAGGTGAAGTCCGGAGTCGGAGTCGGAGTCCGAAAATCCAAATTTGAATTTAAGAGTCGGAGTCGGAGTCGGAGTCGAAAAATTTATTTTACGACTCCGCAGCCCTGATATAATATATATATTATATATTATATATATATATATTATATATCTATATATATATATATATATAGTAATATATATATATATATATATATATATATATATATATATATATATATATATATATATATATATATATATATATTATAACCTCTTTGTAGGTATTATAAATTAAAGGCCAAATGGATCGCAACAGAATTTTATTTAACGCTAGAATATACCACCATCTACCACGCCTGTGGATAGAAGCGAAAAATAACAATTAGTAAAAAAAATCGGTGTGGCAGATAAAAATTATATATAACAAAATCGCATATTCTTCATGAAATAAAAAAAAAATATTAAATATATATATTTTCAAAAGAAAATGAATGTTTAAAAATGTGGGAGAAAAAAAAGAAAGATATACGATAAAGTTAACTCTAAAATACCGTGCAGCTTAAAAAAAATGCAATAAACTTAGGGTCAGATCTACCATGCAGTTTAAAATGAAAACTAATATAAAAATGAGCACAAAAATTTTACAGGGCAGCTTAAAATAAATATACAATAAAATTAAGGTCAGGTCTACCATGCAAATAAAAAATGAAAACGAATATAAAAATGAGCACAAAAATTCTACAGGGCAGCTTAAAATAAATATACAATAAAATTAAGGTCAGGTCTACCATGCAGTTTAAAATGAAAACTAATATAAAAATGAGCACAAAAGTTCTACAGGGCAGCTTAAAATAAAGATTGCGATACCATAGGATCTAATATACCATGCAGTTAATCAGGTCCGCCATGCAGTAAAAATACGATTAAATTTTATCCGAGATTTAAAACTTATATGACCTCTTGTTAAATGGCCAAAATTTACATTAATTATGTTAAGTTTAAAATGCAAGATGGAAAATTGATTTTGCCAAACGTAAAATGCTTCAAAAAAAATTAAAAAAAATTTATAATGTAGATTAAATTCTATAAAAATGTATATTGCAAACAGAAAGTAATTCTATCTCGAAAACTTAAAACAATTGTAACGCGAGAGGGAAATTTATTTTGCCAAACGTAAGATGCTTCAAAAAAATATTTAAAAAAAAAGAATTTAAATATGCAATGATTTTCGTTACGTAAATGAAGATTATCCATTTCTACTGTATCTTATTATTCGACCGTTATCGTGGCTATCTCATTGTTTTAATAAAAACATCTATGTTAGTCTCATGTCTTTTTTTATCACTAAATTGCATATTGTTTATTTATTTTATTTTTATTATTTTACAAAAATTATAACCTTCGATTGTAGGTGTGTTAGTTTTTTAATTTATCATATAAATCTATACAAATTAATTCATATTCTTTCCAAACCACTTATCTATTAAAAAGTGCATGCTTTTCCAAACTTAGTACATTTATCTATTTTCTGACTAAATATTTTGAAATATCGTATATTTTCAAAAATTCAATATACATAAAATTTTATATAATTCGTTATTAATAATTCTTCAACCATATATTTATATTTCATATATTCAATTCATTACTCTTCTAATATTAAAATTGGTTTTTCTCACAATTAATTATTATTTTATTTCTCTTTCATTTCATTATTAATTTTTTTATTTAATATATTAAAGAAGTCTTTCATACAATTTTATTCTTGTACTATCTACGATTTTATCGTGTCTCTATGAAGAGCTTATTTTCAAAAAATTAGTTTTCAAACATCATTTTTAAACGAATTACAGTTCTTTATTGTATTATCCTATTTAATTATTAATTTAATATTATATAATATTGTCTATATATATCTATCCATTTACCTTACTTCTTAGCTTACTTATGTCTGCTTTTATCGTTGCTAATTTTAATATATTAGCCCCATAACTTGCGGGTAAACTTTGTCCCTAATCCTTTACATTCTGTATTAATTTGGTTTTGTCTGACTTCCTTTTTTTATATTTTCTGTGATCTTCATTCACCTACTCTTCCCGTTACTATAAATCGAAATATTTATATGCCTTTTTCCCTTCTCTATATATATATATATATATATATATATAATATATATATTATTATTATATTAATTATTATTATTATTATATTAATTATTATTCATTTATTAATAATTAGTATTATTGTTATTATTATTATTGTTATCATTATTTTTTTTTATTATTATTATTAATATTATTAAAAAAAATCAAAATTATTATTCCATTATTATAATTATTATTAAAATGATTTTCAAAATTATTTATTAATACTGATTTTTTTTTTATAATTATTTCAATTAATATTTTTATAATTATATATATATAATTATTTTTATTATTATAATTCATGCGTATTTCTAACATAAACTAGGTCTAAACAGCCTGAGGGTAACTTACAGCGCGTGGTCATGCAAGATAAGAACAAATTAAAAATAAAAATGGCTTACCAAAATTAAATTCGATTTAAAACTTTAAGTACGGAACGCGACAAATATTTATAAACACTGGCACAAAAAAACTCAAAACAAAAAGAATCTTATGGGTAGATTATTTATCACTATTTTTTTTCAAAAAAAAGAAAAAAAAAATCAGTTCACAAAATTAAACATCTTTTTCACGTTTTTCCCAGACGTCAACTGCGCATTTAAAAATTGTCGAGTGGAAAGAGCTCAAAGAGACTGAACGAAAGTCCATGCAAAATGCTATCCTGTTTATTTTTTTTTTTTATAATTGATAAAATTTTCGGTTTAAAATCATTAAAATAGTTTAAAAAAATTTGGAATATTAATATGTGACTACAGTTAAGCTTAATTATGTGTTAAATATGATAAAATAAATTAATGAATAAAATGAGCGAAACTTCCCAAAATTCTTCGTGTACACGTGTCTCCAAATCTGAATTTTGTTATTTAACGTATTTTTCTAAAATCTTTTTAAAACTGTTTTAGAATGTACTTTTGTTATTAAGTAAATTATTATTAATTTTTTTTTATCGGATTTTGACTTTTAATGAATCTTATATAAATATTTAATAAATAGTTTGTTGTCTGAAAAAGAAGTGAACCAGTTGGGGAAACTCCATTCTTTGAGCCTATAAAATAAATTTCATTCCTTCAGCCTTTAAAAAAATGATTGTTTGTAATGTCTTAATATTCTTTTAAAGTTCGTTTGATTTATTAATGACTAAGTTTAATGAATGTGTTTTTATATAACGAGCAAAACGGTATATAAATGAAAAAAATCTAATGAAAATTGAGTTAGAAAATAAAAAAAAACAAATTCTTGAAAATGGAACTTTGGCTTTTGGGCGTCTCATGCTAAACGTTGTACACGTGTTTTTTTTTAGAAATTTGCATGAAGTTTCCTGACATTGATGCCGATGATCAAACTTAAGTTGTTTTTATTAGCGGAAAATTATTTAATTATTTTTTATTATTGTATTCTGCGTTTTTAAAATGTCCAATATTGGAATAAAATTTATATTGTTTGTGATATATTAAATCTTGGTAATCCAAAAACGTTTAAAGATAAGAAAAAAACAAGAAGAAGAAGTTGCTGGAGGGGGTGGAAAATTTTCAACGGAATAGTCTCCTAATGAAAATTACGATTAAAGAACATTTATAGAAATTTAATTAAATATATTTTATTTTGAATTAGAATTCGGTACAGGTACCACGACAAAATGACCCGGCTTCAGGAGAAAAAAAAAGAAAAGAAACGTTCTTAAAAAAATGTTCTTTGGTGTATCTATGAAACCGTAAATGTTGGATAAAAATAGTTACGAGTTGCTCTAATGTGTAGAATGGATGTGAGAATTGAGATTTGGAAATGTATTTTCAAAAAGGTTAATGTTCATGACTAAATTTCTTTTTTGGGGTGATTATGTTGTTAGTATTTAAGTTATAAAATAAAATGAAAAAATATTCGACTTGAGATTTGTTGTTTACTATTTTAGTTAATTAAATAAATGAAAAATATTAAATTTAATTATTATGTTAATATTTAAGATATAATCGAAAACTTAAAATTGAATTTGATTGTGTTGTTTATATTTAAGTTGCAAAAATACAATGAAAAATATTAAACTGATTAAGTTGTTGGTATATTTAAGTTATAATTTGACTAGTACATAAAGTTTTTAATTAATTTTTTCTTTGTCTTTAAAAAATTTTCTGGTTTTAATTTTATTTACTCTTTAGAACTGTTGGAGATAGTTTCTTAAAAATAATGTCTTTGATGGTGTTTGTTTCAAAGATGTTATTATGACTTCACCAATATGGTTTCAAAATATGTGATGTTCCACTGGGGAGAAAAAAGGAAAGAAAATTTTTTAAGTTGGTGGGGGGGGGTCGTGGTGGAGCGTGGATGACCTCCTAACCTGCAAGCAAAAGTGTAAGTTTAGGAGGTAAAGTATGATTCTCCCTTTGTCTCCTCTCATAATAGTAAGGCCAGGTTGTTGTCTGTTCGTAATTTTGCATGGGTGTGGTGTCAGGATTTCTAAATGTTAAGGAAGAATCTTAGGATGGAATATTCACGCCTGGTGTCTGGGGGGTGGGGGAGATATTATTTCTGCTAAAAGTAGGGGGTTGTGGTTTGGACTGTTATCTTGAGAAGGGGCTTTCTAGGGGGTAAGTTGGAGGTTTCGTCTAAAGAAAATCTAAGGAAAGTAGGGGTTGGTGGGGTTGGTGATGTAAGTCTTTGTAAAGGTTGTAATTTGTTGAGTTACATGCTAAGTTTGGAAATTATTTCATCTCAACTTTAAGTTTCATCGGCTTTACTAGATTGAAAGTGTTTACATTCTGCATTGTTATTGTCTACAGTTAACATCATAAAAAATTATTTAAGACATTCTTCACAGAACAAGTTATTTTATTTTAGAATATACATCATGTTTTTATACGAAGGTTTCAGTTTAAGTCGCAAACTTGAACACGAGAATCAATATATTACTTTGTGTGAATTAAGAAATAACAACCTAGAAAAATATCCGACATAGTTTTAAAAAAAAAAAAAAGTTTAAAAAATAAGTAGTCAAGAAAAACAATAAACTTAATAAATAATTTAGTTAAAAAAACTATAAAAAATAAAAAAGATTTATCTGTAACAACTTCGTATATAAATAAAATAAAACTGAATAAGTTGGTAAATATTAAGGAAAAAGGATAATAAAACATATTGAATATTTATTAAATAAAAGAAAATAAATAAGTAGAATATAACAGAAAAAAATAAAATAAATAAATATTTCGTACAATTTATTAGAAAAGCGAAAGCAAGTCCAGTTAGAAGAATTAATATTTTTAGAAAAAAAAAAAACTTTAAAACCAAGCAAATCACATTAACATACAGCTGATGATAAACGAAGCAAAGTAATACGTAGTGGAGCAATAATACCAGACCTGAAAATTAAATAAAGAATTTAGAGAATATAAATAAAGGAAAGTTTGTACACATTAATTACAAATAATCGTAATAAATTAAATTAAAAGAGAATAAAACTAAAAGTAATATTAATTGTTAACAAGTAAAGTATAGCGAAATAAACTGTAAAATAAGATAAATAGTGTGAAGGTAAATAAAACGAAAAAAATATTTATTGGTTAATAAAATAATAAGAATAAGAATTAAAAAGGAAATAAAATAAAGACAACAATTTAGAAACACAATGCAATGTACGATCATTGGAGAAACTTTATTATTAATTATATTTAAACATCTATTTATATTATTTATTTATAAAAAAATCATTAACATATCTGTAGTAGAATCAGCATCAGGTTAAAGCCACTATAGTCGCTACTACACTGATCCAAGATGGCAACAATGGTCTGAGCCCTCTTATCATGAATGGGACATGCCAACACCCACTTGCTATAATGATCCACGACCATCAGGCAGCCAACATTCCCCCGGTTTGTCGTTGGGAACACCACCAAGTCCATGGCCACCAGCTCAAAAGCGCGCAACGCCACAATCTTCAAAGTCGGAGGTTGCACAACCTGATGGCCGATCTTAAACTTCTGGCACTGCGAGCATGAAATACATACCTCTTTCACGGTACGAAGAATAGAGGGGTGCCAAACGTACTGTCTCATCATGGCGTGAACCTTAGCAGTGCCCACGTGGACCATCTCGATGAAACAAAACTGAAAAATGAACAAGAATCCGGAAGGGGACCACTGCCAAACGCACCGCCCCATCTTCTTGCTGATAAGACAACAGACGATCCTCAACTTTCAAGTGCTGCCAGTAACGCCGGAACTCCTTTAACCTTCCCCCAGCGGACAACCGGTTACGGCCATCCTGAATTCTCTTCACACTGCAAATCACAAAATTCGTCTCCTGAGCCCTGAATAACTGGTCAACATCGACCAGCCAGTTTTCCATTCTTCGCCCTACCTCCTCCACTTCACTTTCGACATCACTTTCGGCCATTTCCACAATGCCCTGGCAAGCCAGAATTACTTCCGGGATACGCTTAATGCTTTCATTCCTGAAATCAAACTCTACACCAGCTTCACTCAGGAAATAATGCCCAAGATGCAACACGTTGGAATCATCTCCCCTGAAATGACAACAAACTGGAACTCCATCTGCCCCTTGCCCGTACTCACTCTCAACACCGCCCTAGTTCACCTTCACAATGGCCGACCCCACGCCTCTGATCTCCACATTCACCCCGCGGTCCTTCACCAAAGCACCTTCAGCTCTGGCGGCGGCAAACACGTTTTGGGAAACGAGACTAAGCATCGCACCAGTATCTAGGAGCGCACAGAACCTTTTACTTTCTATGGTCAATCACGTCCAAGCGACACCAGAACCTTCATGTCCACAGGTTGGGATGCCCGACTAATCTTCCGCATCCCGCATAAAATAATTTACTATCGCCTGCGGTCCTTCCTTAGCCGATTTCCCCTCTCCAGTTTCAAACTCCGACACCCCTTCTCCCTCTGGTACTCCGTCCGGTGGCTCCCCCTCAACAACCTGACCTTCCGCCACCCGGTGTTCCTCCTCATAAAGGGATTGTCCCGCAAAACTGGGGCGTTCCCGACGCGAGTTAAAGTGCACTCCCCCCTACACTGGAGATGCAACCGTGACAGGCCCCCGTCCTCAATGGAAGAATCCATCACATACACAATGGGCGCATTAGCACTGTAGTGAACCCAAATGCGGACCTTATACATGTCACTCGCGGCGAGCAATACATCCATGATAGGAAAAGTCCCCTTCTGCATCATTGATATGAACTGTGCCCTCTTTTTGCCTTCAAAGGAAATCCGATAACACTGCGGGCTATCCATCAACTGCGAAACTAACCTTTTGCGTATCAACAGAGCATCAACGGGAAGTTCCCATTCCCTGCGATTTACCCCCTTTTCCTTGGGTACAATCAACAAGCTGTTGAAAAGGGAATCGCCTCCGCCGTCCACTTTTTCCATCACCTCCAATCCCATGGGTAGTTCGTCCTCCGCTGGTTCCTCCTCGACAGGCAATTCCGCGGGGACCCGAGAAGGTGCGTCCGCTAGTATGTTCTCTCCCAGGTCGATATCTAATCTCGAAGTCAAATTCGGCCAGGTCATCCAATGTCCTTGCCAACCGGCTGTCACTCATCTTCATAGCGACGAGGTACAACAATGGGTGGTGGTCAGTAAAATGGATAAACGGGCGACCATATAGGAATGCTCTCAAGTTCTTGACCCCCCATCGCAGTCCTGCCAACTCACGCTCGATGGCAGAATAACCCCGCTGCGCCGTCGAAATGGTCATGGACGAAAACTCTATCAACCGTTCCTTCCCTTGCTGCCTCTGAGTAAGGCAGCCCCCGCGCTCGAAGCATCCACTGACAACTCAAGTTTCTCAGCTCCTGGGGAGTAATCCGGAAAAGTCAAGCTCATGTCACGTGCCATCTTCTCCAATTTCTGAAAAGAAGTTTCCATTTCCTCTGTCCATTCAACCCGCTGGCTCCCCTTAATGCCAGTCATATCGCGGAACACTGTGGTTTAGGTTTAAACTTACGTTGGAAATTAACCAAACCCAAAAAATTCGCGAATCTGTCCCACCATCTCGGGCCTCGGGTATTCCAAAACCTTCTGCGTGTACTGAGGGTCCTTCTTCAATCCGTCAACACCCACCAAATGTCCAAGGTAAAGGACCTGGCTCCTGAACCAGTGGCACTTGCTGGGCTTCAACTTGACACCAGCCTCTCCCAATTTTCTCAACACCTTGTCCAAGAGAGTCAAGTGGGATCTAAAATCGCGTTCCATGATCAGTGTGTCATCGATATAAATGACGATCCTACCCTAGGGAAGACCACTCAACAATGCCTGGACCTCACGCTGGAAAGCTACAGGGGCATTCCTAAGACTGAAACTCAGCCCTTTGAACTGGTAATGCCCTCTAGTGGTAGAAAAGGCGGTGCAATCCCGACTATTCTTATCAATCGGCATCTGATGGTAACCCTTTACCAAGTCCAGAGATGTAAAATAACGCATCCCGTGTAGGCCACACACTGTATCGCTAAAGTTCGGCATTGGGAACCTATCTGGCTTCGTGACGGCGTTTAGCCGACGATAATCGATACACATCCGTATTGTACCATCTTCTTCACGGGAACCACGGGCGAACTTCACGGCGAAGGGCTCAGCTCGATAATGTCCAACAAGCATAACTCCTCACACTGACGCTCAATCTCGTCAGCCACAAAGGCCGGAAATCTCCGCGGACTCTGCCAAATGGGTGTCGTATCGTACAATTCGATACAGTGAGACGTCAAAGCAGCGCGTCTCACGTCGAAATCCCCGACGCTAAGGACGGCTCTATGTTTCAACAGCAGCTGATAAATTTGGTCCCGATCATCAGTGGTCAATCCCTCATCCAAGGTTAATTGCTCCCTCAGCTTCTGCTCGGTCTATTCATCCTTGGACACCTCGTCTTCCTCCAATGCCAAATTCACTCCCAGCTCCCCCTCGTCCAACAACGTGTGCAATAAATCCAGCTGCTCCCCTTTCAACAATCTAATAGGTTTGTTACTAATTAGCCTCTTTACATTTTTAAAAATACATTTCATGAAAAAAACGAAAAAAACTGAAAAAAAATGAAAAAAACTTTTTCCTAAAAAAAAACACGATTTGAAAAAAACGGTTTTTTCCCAACCCTAGTCGTGACCTCAACCTATCGCGGATTTTGCCGGACCCACAGTGTAGTTGCTTGATAGATTTGGGAACAGAGCCTGAAGCGGATCTGAGTGGAGAGGATTTGAGCGAGGTTTCTTCTGGAACGCCAAGCGTGAGAATCTACGCGTTACGAGGAGTTGGTGCGGCAGGGTGAGGAGAGTGTCGGGGACGCAGAGAATGAAGTCCAGTCCGAAGCATTGTTGTTTGTGAACCGCGTGACTCAGAAAGAGGAGTTATTTCACTTCTTTTGGAGAGAGTTTTGACAACGTGTATACCCGAACGTAGTTAACTCGCATAAAGCATAAAGTGCTAACTGCAATGAAAGTTTCCCCAGGGGAATGATTGTAGGAGGTGAATGAGGAGGTGTTGAGGATTTTTAAGAATCTTTATATACATATTTTTCTTTTATGCACATGATTTCGTATCACGGGAACATTTGGGAATGTTTTGACGGATGCTGACCGGTTCGAGACGGTCGTGATTTCGCAATGTTCCATGACATACTTCTTAATAGGAGGTTGGCTTGGCCTAGAAAAATACCTTGTAAAATTTTTTTTGCTGTTTTAGTCCAGTTTGTTAGGAATTTTTTTTCTTTCGTAGCTGGTTTGACTTTGTTTTCAACAGTTTTTTTTTTTTTTTTTTTTAAACCTGGATTTTTTTTTTTCTCTTCTTCCCTAAACCCATATTTCTGTTCTCTGTTGGCTTTACTTATGCATGTCCTCGATTTGGCTTCGTTTTCAATTTTTTTTTTTTTTTTCGAAACTTTAGTTTTTTGTTTCTCCCCCTTCTGGCTGGTTTTTCCTGTGCGTATCTTTCGCATGCGTTGCTTTCTTCGTGTTTGTTTTTTTCTCTTCTCTCTTGCTCTTTTCTTTAAACCAGTATTTTTATGTGTGGCTTTACTTGTACGTGTTCCTTACAAGTGTCGCGTATTTCTTGTCCCTTTACTCTATTGACTACCAATTGAACTAGCTATTTTTTTTTTTCCCCTAAACCTGTGCCAGTCGTGACCATGCGGTGAATCCCGCTCAGGGTGCTCTTTCTTCTCGGAGACAAGGGTTGACGCGCGCAATTAATGCGTCGACCCCTGCAGAAGAGCAGATCGGGAAGGAGGAAAGGTCGAAGGAATCAGAAAAGAGGACCTGGGTGGGATTAGGATCCCTAATGATTATTGTAGGAATAGAAATGTACATCGGTCAAAAGTTTATCAAAAAAGACAATCAATCATGAAAATACAATTCCTAAAATAGTAAATTATCTTATCTATATTACAATGCGATTAAAAATCCAATATTCTTCATTCCAAACTTACATGCTTATGTCAATAGTACCACAGTTGCAAATCAATAAAACCTACAAGAAAAACTTGATCGATCAAACATTTATTCTTCCTAAATCAAATATGTCTTGCTATACCGTCAACCTCAAATTTACCGATCCGACAAAACTCGATATTCCTGTTCCCCACTCTTGTTTACACCTCCGCGTCCATTTGTGTTTCACCCAGACACATACTCCAACATTTAAATGCCTTTTTCTACCAAAACCTTCCGGCTGACTGCAGATCTCTTCAGGATGCCTCCATTTGTATTTATATTTAACTTTCCAAGGGCAGGATTCTTCATTCACCCCTTCCCTTGGCAAAAAATTGTACCAAAACACTTTCCCTAATACCTATTCCTGATCTCGCCGCTATTCTTTTCACAGTCCTATGGTTTCTTTCCACAATTCCATTACAATTCCCTCTAAAAGCCGCTCTGAAATTTAACCTCACTCCCCATTTTTCACACATTTCCCTCACGTCCAACGATCTGAAAGACACCGCATTATCAACCAACAATTCTTCAGGCAAACCATGTGCTAGAAACACCTCCTCTAACTTCCTCGAGATCTCTTTCCCTCCCTCGTTATTAAGAAACTTCCATATCGCAAATCTACTTGCGACCACAGTCTAAGTCTTTCCCAAGTATTGATCACAGAAAGCTCTTCCGCCCGAGCTCTTCCTGGATTCTTGGATCTATTACTGACACTTTACACAACTTTTACACATTCCACCACCTCCTCTCTTCTCACCCCCGAATCAAGCTTTTTGATGGCATACAAAGTTTTGTCTACCCCGCAATGGATTTTGTCATACAATCTCTTCAAATCCATCGCCGACATTCCACAAACCTCTTCTTCTCATTTTCCCATTCTCCTTTGCCATTTTCTGAATATTCTTGTTTACTTGTCAGCCTTGTTTTCTTCTGAAGGTACTAACATTATCTTTAAACTTAATCCAAACTCCTTCACAAGTTCCGCAATAATTCCCAGACCTCTTTTCACCACCATCTCCGCAGTCCCTTTTGTTTTTACTCTGCATCTTGAATGAATTACATTGTCCACCCAGCTAACAACCGTCTTAGAATCACACATTATTGTTATTCTCTTTAATCCCCACTTCAAACAAAGATTTAGTCCCTTCACAACAGCTTCTAATTCTGCTACGTTTATATGACTGCAATCCATTTTGGTATACATAATGGAAGAGTGTAGGAGAATAAAGTCTTAAATAAAATTTCAACCAATTTGCTTTTGATTACAAACTTCAAAAGATATAAATGTTTTGAAGATCGTTTAAGATATTGATCCATTCTTTTCTACAGCTTCCAAACTTCTACAAAACTCCTTAATCGGCTCCCAATTGTCTTCATTCACCTGCTTCCTCCAGCAATTCTCTTTAAATAGCTACACAAAACCCTTAACCATCCCGCCACCGCCGTATATGCCAATTAATTTCCACAAAAGCGAAAATAAGTTCTTTTCTTGATATTCCTCTTCTTAGATGATCGGATGTATTCCCACTCGAAAACCTAATCAATCCTTCGGCATTTCTTGCAATCTTAAGTCCTAACACCTTGCCTCCAACCACATTTTCTGGATCCTTCGTGACGAGCCCAAAATTCAATAGATGCTTCCTCACCTCCTCGACAGATATTTTTCCACAATCCACCAAAATATCATCAATATATGAATCAGTCGCCTTTCCAATTCCCTCGTCAATTTCTCGAACTATTCTCAAAATTTTTATCATTACCCTCGGCGCACTGAACAACCCAAAACCTAACCTTGTTAGACAAAATACTTTCCCTTTATATCTAACTATTAGTGTTTCCACAAACTTCTATCGATTCTAATTTGAAGATAGGCGGATTTAGATCTAGCATTGTCTTCCATCTCTAATTCTCTCCATCCTAATTGATTCTTTCACAAACGATAGTCTCATGCCCAGTATAACGAATACAAATTATTAATTCCTGAAATCTAAATACGTGTCTCACCTTTCTTTATTTTCCTGCGATGACCCATCTAAAGAATACCCCTCTGCTCCTCTCCTTCCATTGGCGACCAAGAATTCCGTTCTTTCACCCATTCATATCGTCCTCATTAAATTTGGATTTCTAATTGTTTCCCAACTCATTAGATTCTCCGTAGCGCCCATCCTTTATTCTAAAGCACCAGCTCCTCTCCCTTCCATTTTCCATTTTACTGTCCAAAACTTTCCGTTGAACTCTCCTGAGATAATCCAATCATCCAACCCTCAAATATCACCTTCTCTTGCTTGTAACAAACACTTATTTCTCCGTTTGAATTCCAAAATAGGACGGTATTGTTTAAAACTGATTAATGTTTCGCATCAAGATATTCTGTTCTTAGCATTAATCTGATAATTATTTTCATCAATACAACCCTCGAAAGATTTTTTCTATTTCCATCTGTATTCATAGACACTGTGTATTTCCTCACTTTTCAATCCTTCTCCATCAAAGCAGAACAATATTCCTGAACATTTCCATCTCCTCTCAACCAAGTCCGAGCTCACTACATCATTAGTCATCCAGAATCCCGCGCCTACTGTAATTACTTCTTTTCCATTAACCTATTTTTTTTTTAACAGGAAATTCCGGGACTTGGAAAGTCAGAGGGCTATTCCGGCATAACAACACCCCGCCGATCAGTTCCCGAAATCCTTAAAAGGCATTCCCTCCAAAGATTGTCCTTTTGCCTTCGATTTGATAGCATTTAGATTGTTAGACGGCCAACCTGCGAATTTCTCTGTAAATAGGTCCTCCACACCGAAAAAACTCCCTTGACCTTGCTCTGTAGTTTTTCCCGACTTTTGCGTTCCAGTCTAGAGCTTCCGGACATCAGCCGAAGTTGACAATCGCATGGACTTTACCAGGCTCTCACCTGCACGATTTTCTTCTATTTACAACTATTTCCGTTGACCATTTCCCTAATTTCCTTTAAAAACTTTCCGCAATTCCATCACTAAAGCTCTCTTTGATATACTTCTCGGGTTAGGGCCATCGCTTCTTTGTCAATGCTCCTCAAATTCAGTTCACATATACATCTTTGTTTGACTTTCCACTTCTTCTCACAAGTTTCCTGAAGGCCACAAAAGGATCCTCTCCAAGACCTTTGCCCATGTTATTTTTTATCTCTTCTGTAAACCTTTTGTTTCCTTCGGGCATTTCAGGAGAAACCACCAAAGCCTCTCCCTCCAAAAGCATAGGCAAAATAAACTCTTCATTCTTTATTTTCTGGGTTTTTACCATCATTTCGAACTTCAGGAGCCATGCTTCTACGTCTGATTCTCCGTTAAATGGTTTAACCACATCAACAATCTTCAAACCGCTATAAGCCATGGCTCAGCTGATTCTTTCTATACACCCGGATAGCTTGTAGGAATAGAAATGTACATCAGTCAAAAGTTTATCAAAAAAGACAATCAATCATGAAAATACAATTCCTAAAATAGTAAATTATCTTATCTTTATTACAATGCAATTAAAAATACTAACTAAATAGTGGAGCACAATTTCTTCATTCCAAACGTAGGTACTGCTTATGCCAATAGTACCACAGTTATTTGCCCATGGAGCAAAGAATGGGTGCGGATGCAGGCAATTATGAGCTTCTAATTAAGAGGGCCGGGGATGTTAACGATTCCCGCGGATCCCCGCCGGGTTACCCAGTGCTCTCAGTCTGGGTTTGGTGAGATTAACCTGGGTCACCCGTTGATGACTTGTGGAGGGACTCTCGATTTGCAAGAAGATGAAGGAATGATAATGCCACTCGGAAGGGAAAATGGATCGCCACACAATGATGTCATGAGATGAGGAATCTGGTTTCCTTTGTAAATAAATATTGTATATACTCATTTATTTATTTTTAATTTTTTTTTTTTTTCGAGACATTAGGGCTTTCCGCGGTGCAATGTATGGAATGAACAGGGCGAGAATGAGGACGTTAGAGAGAGAGTAGATGATAGTTCTGAAGATAGTAGGATCTATCTTGTGGGGGGGTAATGTGGGGAATTAAGTCCTCAAGGTGTTATTATTATCATATTTATTATTATTATTTATATAATGGAGTTTATGTTTATTGTTATTGCATTTTTTTATTATTATTTTGCTTTCATTATTATTTCCCTGACCTAATGCTTCCTTTTCTTACCAATTTCAGATCTCAATCTAAAAAAATAATAAAACACGAGCAGTAAAACTTTAGCAAAAAAAAAAAAAAGAACAACCGTCGAGTAAAAAAAGTGGTAAGAAGTCGCGTCACCACTCCTGATAGGAAGGCAATGTGTGGTTGAGGGTTAAATGTGGACTATTATAGCGAGATAATACAATGCATAATGAACGACTTTCCCCTGCAGGTAGATCCTCAGTGGTCAATATTTAAATGATTCTTTTTTTTGCCTTGTGTCATAGGTGGGCCGCTCGCTTTTTTTTCGCTTGAACAAAGTTTTATTTTTATTCGCAGCCAATATCAGCATTTTTCCATTAACACCTATTTTTTAGGCTTTAAGCCTAGGACTAGGTAAGGTGTTTTGGGTTACTCCGACTGGAGCTTCATCATGGAAACTAATTAATTTACTACATCCTCACCATCCTCTTTTGGTCTGATGTCACATGGCTTCGCTATGCGGGACGATCTTAGTTTTCTATCTTCTGAATACCAATCATTAATGAATAGTTCACGCAATAAACAGGTAACACCACTTCCATCTCTTTACACAATGAACTTCCCACACAATTCCTCGTATCCCTTTCTAGATTCTCTCATTTCTTGGAAAAATTCTCTCTCATTCTTTCGTTTTCAGGTTATAGAAAACCAACTTCTCCTTCTACATAAGTATACATTGTCCTCCACAAACATAACATCACCACCTTTATCTAACGCTTTTACTTCACTTTATCTAGAGCATACATATGTTCTCCTAGTGTTATTATCTCAGACACAATTCTTTTCTCCTCTTTACAATATTAAAATATTCCGACAACACTTGAACCAGAGCCTAAGAAGTGCGTCATCTCAAGCACTACAACCAAGAATTTCTAAAATAATTAAGAATTGTCAAGCATCCTTCTCGCAATAAATATAATATATTAGTATATATATAGTATATATTATTATAGTATATATATATTTATATATATATAGAATATTATATATATATATATATAGTAATATATTATAAGTATATAATATAATATATTAATATATAATATATACTATATATATATATATATTATATATTATATATTAATATATATATACGTATAATATTATATAATATATATATAATATATAATATATATACTAATATAGATATATATATAATTATAAAAGTATATATATAACTATATAATAATATTATATATATATAAAGTATATATATAGTATATAATAAATATATATATATAATATATATATATATATATATATATATATATATAATATAATAATAAATATATATATATATATATATAATTATTTATGATATATATATTATATAACTATATATATATGTATATTAATAAATATATATATATGATTATAAAATATATATTTATAGGTATAATATATATATATACTTAATAATAATATATATATTATAGTTACTAGTTATATATATATATAATATATTAGATATATTATATATATATATATATTAAATATCATGTATAGTTATATAGTCAAAACTAACGCAACCACAAGGCGTATGTGCCAAGAATGGTAGAAAAGCTATAAGAACGCGAAGACACTTTATTGTACAATGACAATAACATGGTGGATTCCCCCCAGAACCGTAGTTGAGTAGAAGTCTGAGCAAGGCTGCTAGCCAAAGGGTCTCGCGAGAGTAGGGGTTCGTGAGTTCGGCGCTGGAACACACAATGTTGTACGTTACGCGGCGGCCCCGGAGAGTGTTGGGTGTCCAATACCCGTGATGACCCCTTCTGCCAGCGGATGACTGCCTGATACCGTCACTGGCATGCCGCGAGAGTGGCGATATGTTGCTGGACAGTGATGTTGAGCGCAGGTGCGGGAGGTGGAGGGTTTTAGCGTTGATGCCGAAGTTCAGATATTCCCACCAACATGATTTCGATTGGGTTGAGGTCCCGACTATATATGCTGGCCACTCCAACGCCCTAATTTGAACCGTCTACGGTAGTCGTTCACACATTGGCCTTGTGTGTCTTGGAATGTCATGCATTAGGATGAAAAGAGTCACCGATGTATTGGATATATGGCAACATATGGTGCGAGGATGTCTGTGATATACCTTACGCGTTAATTGCCTCCATCGAACAATGTTGCACCTCGTATTCTCGATAAAGAGATTGCCTCCCAGACCATAACCCGACCCACCTCCAAAACGCGACACATGCACACATTTGCATGCGGGCAACCCTCCGTCAGTCGGTCGGAACTCTAGCACGCTGTCCGAGCGTAGAGAAGACACCTCTCGATCATCGTAAAGACACCTTTGCCCAATCGTAGACCTTCCAAGGATGTATCTCTCGGCAAATGCCAGTCGCGCCCTTCAATGTGCAGGGGTGTGAGGTACGGGCCGATAATTATGTTCCGCAAGCGTCGACGCCATGTTACTGTCACCACCCTGGTGCCGTGAACCTCCGCCAGCTGTATCTGGCATATGTCGCCCATGATTGTTGCGCTCGTAAGCACGCAGACGATGAACATCGGTCTTCTCACGTGTCGTGGCCTTGGGCCTACCTTTCCTTCGCAACGATCACTGTGTCAGGTTCCTTGTGCGTTTGTACACCCGTGCAATCTGTTGGTGCGCTACTACCGACCGCCGACCAAGTGCCCGTAGCCCGGGTAATGTCGTGAGTGCTGTTATCTGCACGCATTGATCTTTTGACAGGTTTGACACACTATCCTCTCCATGTTTATCGGAGTTCGCTACGTACTGAATATCCCTCGCTCGATATATCTACGACAATAATATACCCCCACTCTTCCACGGTCTAGTAACGGTGTTATATGTTTTTCCTTAAATTATCGCCGTGACGGCCCCAATACTGCAGCGAATTCTCTCGGGTACATAGTTATAACACTGATGCTGTGTTGTTTGTTTGGTTTCTGGTAGGGCTTGCTCGTTCCTGCGAGGATTAATCCTAGTGGATGCTATCTTTGGGACGGTATATACCATATATATATATATATAGTAATAATATAATGATTATATATTATTAATTAGATATAAATATATTATTATATATATATTATAGTAATATTATATAAATATATACTATATTAATATATATAGATATATATAATATGATGAATATATATTATTATTTTTATTTATTATATATATATAGTATATATATATATATAAATATATATATATATATATATTATAGTAGTAATATATATATATATATTATATATAAATATATATATATATATGATAGTATTAGCTTAGGACGCTAATTAATATGTTTATTCTGGGGCGTGCCCAGCTAAAAAAAAGATTAGGAACCACTGCCCTAGAGCACAAATAAGTTGTATTAAATCGTAGATAAGTTTTATTTGTTTATAAAATACAATGATTTGAAAATCTCCCAGTATACTGCTACAGGTCATGTATGGAGTCAAACAAATGCAATATTCTCCACAAATTTACGCAAAGCTTTTAGACATGTAAGACTCTATACACAAATTTAATTAAAATTTGTGATGGAATCGTTTCAGGGAGCCCTACATCAACACGTGTTATTTAATACTAAATATATATACTTAGTATATATATATATATTAATATATTATGATAGATATAGATATATAATATAGTATATATTATATATATATATATATAATATAATATAAAATATATATATATATATATAGTATATAAATATATATATATATATATATATATATATATATATATAATATAATATATAAATATATATTATATTTATATATATAATATATATATAGATATAATATTATAAATAAATATATATATATTTTATATATAATAATATATACATTATAATGCTAGTAATATATAAGTAATATATATATAATATATAAATATATATATATATATAGTATATATCAATATATATATATATTACAGGATGTACGCCGAACATGAATTTTGTTCCAACCGGAACTTGTCCAGACCTTGGAAAAGTTCAGCTGGAACCATAACTTATCAAAATTCCGCTACACCGTACACATTCAACTGAAAACTTGTCTTGAAAAAGCAAGTGGTACGTCTCTTATAGAAATATCTGGCAGTCTTTTCATTTCCATATGTAAGCTCTTAGTTCTGGTAAACCCAATTTGTAAGCGACAGTAAATTTATTAAGTAAAAATAGAATATGAACATATAACGTTCTACGACTTCGTCGTTTAAAATTCCGAATATGACTTTCGCCGAGCAAAAAAAGATAGATTTGTTAGTGTAACTAAGATGTATTGAGCATCAGTTGATGAAGAAAAATCTCTCTTCTCTCTCTCGTCTCTTCTCTCTCTCTTGTCTCCTCTCTTCATCTCTTTCGTCTTCTCTATCTCACACTTTCTCTCTCTCTCTCTCTCTCTCTCTCTCACTCACTCTCTCTCTCTCTCTCTCTCTCTCTCTCTCTCTCTCTCTCTCTCTCTCTCTCTCTCTCTCACTCTCTCTCCTCTCTCTCTCCTCTCTCTCTCTCTCTCCTCTCTCTCTCTCTCTCTCTCTCTCTCTCTCTCTCTCTTCCTCCTCCTCTTCTCAGGTGTTCTCTCTCTCGTCCCTCTCGCCTCTCTCTCTCTCTTTCTTCCTCTCCTCTCTGCTCTCTCTCTCTCCTCTGCTCTCTCTCATCTCCTCCTCTCTCTCTCTCTCTCTCTCGCTCTTTCGGTCTCTCTCTATGTCTCTATCTCTGTATATCTCATCTGTGTTGCTCTGGCTGTATCTCTCTCTCTCGCTGAGCCTCTTCTCTCTCTCTCCTCTCTCTCTCTCTCTCTCTCTCTCTCTCCTCCTCTCTCTCTCTCTCTCTCACTCTTCTTTTCCTCCTCTCTCTCCTCCCCCTCTCTCTCTCTCAACACACGCCCCTCTCTCCTCTCTCTCTCTCTCTCTCTCTCTCTCTCTCTCTCTCTCTCTCTCTCTCTCTCTCTCTCTCTCCAAGCCAAGCCCGGCTCTCTCTCTCTCTCTCTGGCTTTGTGCTAACAAAATGCTAAGGTTGCGTTCGTTTCTGTCAAAACTTACTTGAAAAAAGTCGTTAATAATAGTGGGGGGGGCCACAAAAGTAAGAAATTTCGCTTAATTCTGTAGGTTGCATTCCCTTGCTTGCTGAATTTTGCTCATTCTTACGAAAAAATGAATGTAAACAAACAAGATGGGGGCGTGGTAGGCCCGTTTGAATTTCGAATGTTCATTTAATAAAATTAACTTTAGAATCCGATTCCTGTCTAATCGATGAAACTCCATTCACCAATAGCTGTGCCAATTTCTTGTTTACCAAAACCTTTGACATGTTTTTACTGTTTATTCAGAAAACCACGCTCCATCACCATTGCTAATTCCAAAATTTTGTAAACAAAAGTAACTGTTATGAGAAATCGCGATCGTTTATGCACAAAATCGTAGCTACAACTGGTAGCATGTCTTATCGAGCGTTATGCACAAATGACAAAAGCGAAACGGTTTACACTCTCACGGCTTAAAAAAAAAGATAAAAAACGTATATTTTAATTGAGAAGAGAATACCTATTGATGAATTGTTATTATAAACCTTCTTTGTAACTTTAAAGAAAGTGTACTATGACAATCTGGTATTACTATAATTAATGAAAGCAAACTTATTTAGTTGGTTTGATCAATAATTGGATCAAATCTCAATTTTTGGTTCGCCTATCAGCAAATCCACTGGTAACCATTTTTTAAAACAAAGTAGCTGTATATTGGGTTTATCCCTTGAACACTACTTACTAATCCTTACTTAGCGAGAAAATTTCTTCCTTTTTCGTTTGAATTTATTAACGTCATAATTCTTTATCAATTTCTATATCATTTTTTATGCATAATCAAAACTGAGTAAAATAATAATGGAAAACCCAATCGATCACGAGCCTAAAGCAAATCTCTGAGAGACAGCAGCAGAGACTTGAGTAGAGGAGATTAAATACAGCAGGAAAAACAGATTGAAAGGGAGAGTTACCACAGAAGAGAATGGTTGGAAAAAGAGCACCACCAATGACAAGCCTAGACTGCCCAATTATCTCACAGCTGAATTCATGAGAAACACGGCACCCCTTGTACTACGAGGAGACGCAATGGCCTGGCGGCAATCTGCGTGCTGATCAACTCCCTCGAGATCTGCCGTTGTGAGTGCCTATAGTAACAGTGAGCGAGCATCACGTCACATATAGAGATAGAGACGGTCAAGAGAATTATGAGATAGTGTGTAGTTAGAATCTTATAAGTCTTATTATTTTTATTATAAGTTATATATAATATATACTATATATATATATATATATATATATATATATATATATATTATATATATTTATATATATATATATATATATATTATATTGTATATAATATAATAGTAGTAAATATTATATATATATATATATAGTATAATAAATATATATATATATATATATAATATATATATTTTTATATTATATATATATATATATATATATATATATATATATATATATATCAAAAACTAGATCCTAGATTCATTACACGTGAACACTGCATTCTCTTGTTTCTAAGGAAGACATTATTTTTCTAACTATTTTACTCATTTAATTACTTATGTTTCTGTGGGAAAATGTTTATTGAAAGGAATTTTAATTTTAGTAGAAGTGAGAATGAATTTTGTTGAAATATTTTAAAGCAAATCCCTTATCATCCTTATTGCTCATTTTGGAATGTGCATTGGATAAATGATATTACATAAATTGTCATAAATAATATTTATTTATGTATGTAAAATTCCTGCAAAATATTACAGGGTAATAAAAAAGTAAAGAGAAAGTTACCATCAAAGAGACTTTTTACCGTACATATTGCACACTTTAAGTTAATATACAAAACGTAATGATATAGATATATTGAACTATTTATCTTAATTATAAAGCAAAATTAGAAATACCCTTCACCGTTTTTAACAGAAACATGTGAAAATTATTCTAATGACTTTACATGCAAATAAGCCACTACAAAGAATCTTACCCAAATATCTGCTTTGGGACCATCATACATTTTCCCTTCAAATAGTTCAGGAGCTGCGTAAGGAGGAGACCCACACCATGTAGAAAGAAGAACACCAGGAGTAAAAAAGTTGCTAAAACCAAAGTCTAAAATAAAAAACGGTATTTTTTTAAAATAATTCCCAAACCTATGGTTGTGATGAACTAATATTAAATTTATCAAAGGGTATTTTTTTTCCTAAGTGAAAAAATTTGGAAAGATTACCCGACCAAAATTATTTGATTTATTTGATTTACCTAGATTTATCTACTTAAAAAAGAAAAAAAATTACAGCTTAGAATATTAAACTACATAATATCAAGAAAAATAAACAAAGGCATAAGAATTTTTATTATCATTATTTAAATATTATATAAAATTTTGTTAACAGAATATTTGAGAGAAATACATGCATTATTAATTGAGCAAATTATTAAACAAGAGGATAAAATCTACAGATTAGCTAAGCAAAGTGAATATCCTTAATTTACATAGAGAAGTAATCAAACTAAGAAATACCTATCTGAAAGTTTTTGGAAGTCAATTTTAGCTAATTATTTAACTGTTATTGAAACTATGAACAAATCAAGTTCTAAATTCAGCTAGCCCTCGTTTTATACCAGCAATGTGTTTCTAAATGGCAGGCACAAATAAAATTGGCATAAATGGAACTTATTGTATAATGAAATGAATGGGAATGCATATCAAGGGTTCAAAATTCACTTTTTCCTCTAAAGTTTTAGATCTGCTCAATTTCTTTGCACTTCTGTCAATGGAGGTAATGGTTTTCCCCGTATAAGACATGTATTTCAATTCTTACCTCATAAAAGCCTTTCATTTTTAAATTGTTAAAGAGAAGCATTTCGTGGTCAATGCAAACAAAGGCTTTCTTTTTGACTTGCGTCATTTTCTTCTACTACTTTTCTGCTTCTGGTGCATGTTATGAACCTTACCCCAAGTCTTGGGGAAATGAGGTGAGTGATGATATATATATATATATATAGTTATATATAATATATATAATATATATATATATATTATATATATATATATATATATATAGTATATATAGTATATATATATATATTATATATATATATTATATATATATATATAGTATATATATAATATTATTTATTACATAATTATATATATATATATTATATATATAATATATATTGATGGAATCGAATAAACTGCAACCACAAATGCAGAGTAACTGCACATATTTGACAACCGCAACTGCAACTGTCACTGGTCTTCACAACCGCAGCTATTACTGCTTTTTGCAATGGCAACTGCGTTTGTAGGGAAGTTAACTTTTAAAAATACCCTCTTTATGCTATCAAAACTTTCTCTCTTTCTATTATATAGTATATATATATATTATAATATATATATATATATATAATATATATATATATATATATATATAATATATATATATATAATATATATATAATAATATAAATATATATATATATATATATATATATATATAATATATATATATATATTATTATATATATATATATATATAATATATATTGAGTGTGTGTGTGTATGCGCGTGTTCGTGTGTCTGTGTTTTTTGTAGCAGTAGTAGTAGTAGTAGTAAACAAAGCAATTGTTAAATTTTCCTTTTATTGCACAACTGACCGAAGGTTGTTTGAAAATTTAGGAACTGAAAAAAAAGTTATGCAAAAATTAAGCTTCGCTCCATGACTAATATATATATTATTATAATGGATTTTTTTTTATGCATTTTCAGAAATTCCAACATCTGCCATTTTTTAATATCAAATAACTGGCAGAGTTAAATGAAATATGAGGCAAAATTGAGTAGTCAAATTAAAAAACATTACAGTATTTGAAGACAATTGGCAATGGTCTTAAGCATTGGCAGGTAATATTGGAAAAAGAAACTGCACTTAAATAAGTAAAGCATTCCGGTATATAAAATATACCAATAAAAAATCAATTTTCCAAATTACAAAAACTATATTGGAAAATTATGCTTACACTACTTACTCTACTAAAACCATTAGAGATTTAACTCTCATGATCATGCAAAAAAATTTTAAAATAATACATTGTTACCTATATAAATGCACATTTTCATTTCCATAAAAACAATTTATATATAAGCAGAAATATATTAGAGTAAATAGCACTTACCTGCTAATTTTATATTTAAATCTTTATCAAGTAACAAATTTTCAGCTTTCAAATCTCTATGAACAATTCCTTTCGTATGACAGTATTGTAAAGCTGCCAAAATTTGGAGAAATTTCATCTGTGCCTGCTCTTCCTTCATTTTCCCATGTTGTACCAAATAATCTTTAAAGAAAATAGAATTAACTTGCAGTTATTTAAGTATATATTCTCAACTTACACTATTCTTATCACTTCAGTGATAAGAATGCACCTCTTCAAGGTTTAAAACAAATGAAAGAAAACCCACTCTAGCTTGAGCCATATATCCTATTCACATACTTTTAAAGGTCTACAATATATGTTTTGATACAAAATCCACAAATTTCAATAGCAATTAGCCAAAATTCTTTTGAAAATCAGAACATTGTCTTTTTTTCAAATGTTTTTAGGAAATTCTTGAAATTATATTTAACTGTGGTAACAATTCCTGTTCATTATTACTGTGGTAATAATTCATGTTCGTCAGGGTAAATAGAGCATATTAAAGCTCTTTAAACATTTCAGAACCTCTCGTTTTAGCCTAATCACAAATTCTTTCATACAATTTAATATATGTTGGTTATGCGCTGAGTCCTGGACTGAGTATTTGACTCTGCCAAATTTGGCTGAGTCCAGCAATAGTACATGTGCCGGATTTTTTTCCAACCCTCTTTTATTGTCTTTATTGTTATATTTACTGATACTTAGTCTCGGAATTTAGTAACTCATGTTTAATATACCTGATCTGATGTAACAATCCCTTAATTTCTACAAAACATGCAGGTATTAAATAATAAACCATCAAACAAAGGAAAAATAATTTACTTCTTTCTAAGAAAAATCAAAGTGTAAAGATCCAGAAAAGACAAAACAAGAACATTTTCCAAATTAAAAGCCAAAGAATTATTAAAGTAAATTTGCTATAATATTTCTCAAACAATCCAAAATTGGGTAATCAATAAAAATATGTTTTAGATTAAGTCTTGTCAAACAATTATGACATCTGATTGAGTATCCCCACAAAAGTGATTCACTGCAATTTAAGAACATCAAATGACCTCTACAATGATTCAAATTATCTTGCCATAAGTAGCAACATTTCTTGTATATTAACATAGTAAATTCAGTTTTTAATACCTTAATGTAACAGCTATACATAACAAAAAATACTACTTTGCTGCAGCATCTACATCATGCAGTGCTATTTCAACATGTTCTGGAATCCAAATAAAATATGTTTTTATCAGCTTTAAACAGTAATTAACACACATGATTTAGAAGCCATATAATGAGTTGATAAACCTTTTTCAGCTTCCATTGATACACAAAATAAATATAAAAAAATCTTGGGAGTGAGGTTTTGATTTAAACACATAAGAGACCTGCTTTTTACATATAGTTATGCTGAAAAGACAGTGCTGTAAGAGGAGTCTCATTTAAAGTGAACATTTTTTACATTTAACAGCACAACAGTCTAAAGTTTTGAAAACAACCTTTTACAGAAACATTAGTTTATTTCTTAAGGAGTAAATTATAGTTTACACTAAGGTACATCTTATTGAGTTAAGATTAAAATATCAATTATGCAATATTAATTATATAAATATGTTAATTGTTTAATATATATACAATATTTAATAAATATTGTATTAAATATGTCCTAAGAGTTTTTCCTTCTAATTAATTAAATAATTATAGATTTCAAAGTTAGAAATAGATTAATAAGATATAGCCAGCATATATTATTATATATTTAGGTAAACTTAAAGAAAACAATAGTGCACTATATGGTAGTAATACTTTTCTCTCAGTCATTTTCCATTTTGTCATGCCTTAGATTATTCTGCAAGCACATAACTAATAATTACAAAACAAAATCGCAATTTAAGGATAAACTAGAAGTTATAATATTGTATGTTTTATAGAATAAGTGAAATTACGATTCAAGGCTAAATTAATTTTAAAAGTGGTAGCATAGCATAGGTGCTTAGCATGGATAGTGAAATGGAAAAGAAAGAGGTAACTATATCAATGAATGTGTGTCCTTTATTGGAGTTAAAAAGGAGTAAAATTTTGAAGAATATTAAAACAAAGCAGAGATTTGGATGTTGTTGAAAGGGAAAAGGACCAAATTTCCTGGTTTCGAGTTAAAAATAAGGTTGGAACGAAAGGTGCATATGACAAAATTTTAAAATTTCAAGTACTGATGAGATTTCAAAAAAAAAGAGGAGAAAAGTTAATTTTAAAGGAAGTAGAAAAACGTTCTGGTGTAAATAAAGCAAAAGATAGATTTCAAAAGGTAATGAGGTTCTGTAATATGAAAAAGGAAAGAAGGTAAGGACATGAAAGAATATATAAATAGGTACAAGTGGCAAATATTGGAATGCTAAATTGCCTAAGGAGGAAAAATGAGATGAAATAATGCGCTATTATCTATTAGGAAGAGTGGGCTTGGGGAAAAAAACAAACACATATGATTTTGCTGCATGTGGCACAGAAAATATCACCTAAGAAAAGATGAAAACTGTTTTACTAAGAAGAATATTCCAGTCTCCGTGTAGTGGAGAAGAGAAGATGTGAATGGTGGGAAAGAGATGGAGCAGCAAATGAAATTCAATGAAGTAGAGATAAACAGATTGGAAATAAAAATCCTCTAGGGAGGGATAGTAGCATTACAAAGTGTAAGATGTGGTTCAGTGGAGCATTAGAGGCATAAATGTCCAGATAATTATCCTAAGTGGAAGAGCGATAGAGAAAGGAAAAGGGAAGATTGAAGGGGAAGCATAACAGAAGGTAACAAATTGGATGGAGGACATGAACAATGAAAGGTTTGGCTATGAGGACTTGGGAGGTAATTCTGGATACTGGTTGTTTGAAAATAGCATGTGGAGAGAGGAGAATAGCAAATATATAGCATCATCAGAGAGTGGAGAAGAGTTAAAGGAGATAAAAAAAAAAAGAGAGAAGGTGGGAAAGTATTTTTTTGGGAAGACTGAGTATGAAGTTGCTAAAGTAATTGAAATACCATATGATAGGAGGTAGGAAAGTATGGATAAGACAGATATAGTACAAAGGGATATTCCTTGGTTGCTTAGGACAGAGGCCATGGAGAGAATGAAAGAAAAAACTGACTTAGATAGGAGAATCTTATTCATAGGAGGATTAAGAACACCTTTAAAAAGCTGATAACAAGTCATTAAGAATTGTCCTTAGAAGAGGAAAAACTAAAGAAAAAATATGGTTTGGTAGATATTGGGAGAGAATATGGAAATTACCAAGTACTGCCAAAAATACTGTTACAAAACTGAAGTTGCTATAGCAAAGTAAGAAATTAGTTTATTCAAGGCAATAATCTGTGGTGTCTATAGGTAACCTTCACACTTTAAGCTTCAACACTGTTTTTGTCAGTTGCTTATTAAGGAACAATGGAGTGTAGCTATAAACAAATCTGTGTTGCTGTTAAATTGTTACATTACATAAGACTCTACAACCGCTAGATATTAGCCGTATAATTGAGTATTGCACTATAAAGTTGTACAAGGACAATGGTGACGTGAAAGATCGCCACAGATCTGGTAGGCTATGTTCTGATCAGACACCACAGGCTGACAAACCTGTAAAGGCAGGATCAGATCCTCAACCAAAATGAACCATGGAGCTTTCAAAATGAATAATTACTGGCACATAAGGTCTACTCAAGCTTGGCTCAGGAACAATGTTCCCAATTGTCTTGGTTGTGCATGCTGTAATAGATGACTGGTCCAACAGACTTAAGGCTTGTGGTAAGGCAAAAGGCAATCATTTTGAATGACTGTTGTATTTTTTGCATTAATAATGGTTATCGATTGTATTATGTAGATATTAAACTGAACTGTTTATTTGTTTTTATTTGAAACCGCCATTTGTTTGCAACAGTATTTTTGGGAGAACTTGGTATTAGCAGTTGCCTATAAAGATGAATAATTTAATGAAGGAGAATTATGTGAAATTGGTAAAGGGTGCAATGTATGTATTAGGTTTAGGAAAACACCTCCAAACCACTAGGTTTGCTAATGCCAAAAAGGTTTAATGAAGCAATTTCCATGGATTCATGGGAAATAGCAAGAAGATTTCTGGCTATGGTGAATTTGGCCACAAATTATTGCCAAGAAGTGTGGATTAAGAATAAGAAAGGGGAGGAGATAATTGAGAAATTTAAGGAAAGTGGATTTATTTGGACCACCCCAACTTATATTCTGATAATGGATTATAGAGTTCAAAATGAGGAGGTAAGGATTATGGGTAAAAGATTTAATTTTAAGTTAAAGATCACAGCAGAAGAAAGTTCATGGAGTAACGAACAGTGTGAAAGAACAGTAGGCTTAATTAAGGATTCAGTTATGAAACCAAGGAAGGAGGAGGAGGAGGACTGGAATATTTGCTATTTATATTGGTAATTGGCAGTAAAGAACAGCTTGATAATTAGATGGTGTTTGGGATAAAACCCAGCCATTCCATAGATTATATTGCAAAGAGAATCCTGCTTGTATGGAGAGGGAATGAATGCATATTGTAAAGAATACATTAAATAAATACTCAGAACAAGGAAAGTTCATATAAAACAGGAAGCAGGTGAAAGAATGAGAAAAGCTATGTTAGAGAGGGTGAGAAAGCAAGGTTAGAGGAATTGGTGTAGGGGGAATTGGTGTACTATAAAAGAAAAGTTGAAAAGGGATGGAGAGCATTATTAAAAGTAATAGGAAGAGATAGAAAAACAGTAATAGTGAAACGTGGGGGGACATTAAAGAAAATTGCCAGGATTTACATAACAAGAAAACATAATAGTAATGTCGGAACTGATAATATGAAAGGTCTAATAAGAAGGAGAATGAAAGGGGAAAAAACGGAATAGATGTGATGAGGATAATAGGAGAAGAGGGGGAGGAAAATGAAAGAGATGACCAGAAGAAAACAAGAAGCTGTTCAAGCTGAAGATCATAGTATGGTATATCAGTGATGAAGAAAGGAAAAAGATATAGAGCAAAGGCAAAAGAAACAGGAAGAATGAAAGAAGTAGAAACAATAAGTAAGGGCTGGTAATGCCACAAGAAAGAGGTGGAATGATAGTTATAATATAGAAAATATCCAAACAGGAGAAGAAAACATATAATTTCAGAAATTTTTGAAACATAGAAAAGGTAAGAGAAGAATGTCAAGTTATTATCACAAGATGGATAATAACAAAGAAGATGAAGGAAGGTGAGTTAAAATGCAAAGCAAGATTAGTAGTGTGAGGTTTTGAAGAAAGCAAGTTGGAAGATAAGACAGATGCACCAACTTGTTCTCCTGAAAACTCTTAAAAATATGTTGTGTTATAAATTATTATGGTTGGGTGTGCAAATCACTAGAAGTAAAGACAGCATATTTGGGAATCCAATATGCCAAACTACCAAGAGAAGCTAAAACAAAACATATGGCATTTACAAAAAGTTGTTCATTCATCACTGGTATACAATGCAGAAATTGAGAGATATAATAATTTAACAAAAGTAATTAGGAAAGGAAGGGGGAAAGTTGGGAGAGGAAAAATGTAAATATGATCCTACTCTATTAATGTGGAAGAAAAGTGAAAACCTTTATAGCATAATATGTACGCATGTGGATGATTTGCATTATGGGGGGACAGAGTTTTTTGAGAAGAAAGTGATTAACAAGTTAAAAGAGATGATGCAGGTTGGAAAGGAAGAAGTGTGTAAATTCAAGTACATTGGTGTAAATATAAATTGCAGGAAGAAGGTAAGTAACATATGAGATTGGAAACAACATTGAAATACCTGGAGAGACTATACAAAAGAGAAAGGAAGTTAAATAAATAACTTGGAAAAATAAACCTTTATAGATATAGGTTATTCTGATGCCTCATTTGGAAATGTAAATAATATAAAATCTCAAACAGGATATATATGCTTAATAGATAGAAAAGGAAATAAATGTCCTATACGTTGGATATCAAAAGTAGGAAGAATGTGTCAGTTCTACCATAGAAGCTGAAACATTGGGTTTCAAAAATACAGCTGAGGCAGGAATATTTATTGACAAATTATAGGAAACCAAATTATGAAGAAGAAATTGTGAAGTGATATTTAAAACAAAGAGCAAACTCTTGACAAAAGCTATCAAATCTACATCTGGATTGAGCAGTGAAAGGATTACAATTGAAATTGCGGCAATAAAAGTGTTGGAAGAGGGAGAGGCGGAATTAGTGGAATGGATAAGGACAGAATATCAAGTGACTGATGTATTCACTAAGGAAGCATTTAAAGAATATGAGAATATGCAGAAAGAAATAAAGAAGAGGAGAGGAAAATTGTATAAAATTGTTTACTTATTAAGAAATAAGCTACAGTTTATACTAATGTACAATTTATTGAGTTTAATTTAAGATTTTTATTATGTAGGTATATTAGTTATGCAAATATGTTAATTATTTTTTATTTTGCATTACAGATAATTATTGTATTAAATATGTATAATGGGTTTTCCTTCAAATTGACTAAACGTTATAGAATTTAAAGTCAGAAATAAATTAATTAGATACATTTGGCATATATGACCATAAATTTAGGTAAACTAAAAGAAAATGGATTGGTGCACTATAATAACTTCTTTTCTCTTGCTCATTTCCCATCTTGCCATGCCTAAGATTATTTTGCAAGCACATACCAAATAAGTATAAAACAA
Organism: Trachelipus rathkii; assembly: GCA_015478945.1. NCBI lineage: Eukaryota > Metazoa > Arthropoda > Malacostraca > Isopoda > Trachelipodidae > Trachelipus > Trachelipus rathkii. The sequence goes on along the minus strand of JABUQX010005219.1, from coordinate 29,711 downwards.
GATCGAAATAAGGATATAATAGAAGTAAGTTATTATATCACATGTTTTATAGAATAGGTGGAATTGCGATTTTGGAATTTGAAGATGAATTTTCTCAAAAAAACCTTTGTTGAATTATTATAGGCAGTATTACTTTTTGGATGTGTCATTTAAAATCATAATTAAACATTACTTAAGTTGTAGTTATGTTCTTAGAAAAATAAAAAATGAACCAGGCAAAAGCTTTATTTTCATTTGTAACTTGGTATAGTGGGTAAAAAAAAAATTTATCTAGGTGTCTTTTAAAGGCTCATTAATGATGCTCATTGAAAATTCATGTTTTCCATTGAAGGTCATGCTGATTTATACCAATAGTCTTGCTTTGTTCTACTATCCCACAAACAGATGAAACCTAGGTACTTTTATCCTCTTTTCTGCACAAGAATATAGTTCACTATCTTTAGATCAACACAAATAGACCATTGTTGCTCATAGATGCACAACTTCTTTGAGACTATTTGATATTTACATATTCTTTTTTAAATTTTATGGATTGAGCAACTAGATGAGATGATTAGCTGTTATCATTATTCAACAAAGTACATTTCAAGATTCTGGTAAAACTGATTTTAAAAAGTACCAATCTTCTGTCTAGTCAATATTCCAGTTTGAAAAGAAGTCCATGGATGTTATTGCAGTACCTATATAAGTTATATAAGTTCCTCAACTTGGACAAAATTTGGAAGAAGTTCCTCTTCTCTTGTCCAATAAGCTGAGGTCTTGTATCAGATCTTTAAGGTCTTTATGGATTATGGAATAACAATTCAAGATGTTAAAAAGCTTTCCATCCTATCTACTTACACTTCTACCACCTGTGCTGTCTCCACATCTTACATTTCTTCAACAAATAACAGTATTAAACACTGGTATGGGGATGTTTTTGCAGTGTGGCACAGGTTGTTTTGCTGATTCCAAATTAGAATATTCACATTCAAATTTCTTTTAGAGTATGAAACCTTTTAAATTCACAAGACAAAAATAATCATCAAGGTGGTATTCTGACGCTCTCGACATCAAAGTCAAGCCAAAAATTAAAATCTTTCTATTTCCACTCTTTTACTCTACATAGGTTTTGCAAACCATTTGGGGAGCTCAAGACATATCTTGATCTCTGTGCTTCACAACAATATCAAGATATATTTATATATATATATATATATATATATATATAATATTATAAACAATTATTTAAACTATTAATAATATATATATATATATACTATATAGTATTATATATATATATATATATATTATAATTATATAGTATATATAATATAATATATATTAATATATATATATACATAATATATAGTATATATATATATGATATATATATTATACTATATATATATATATATATATATAATACTATATATATATATACTATATATATATATATATATATATATATATATTTGTTTTACAAAATCGGTGATGCTTTTCGCCTGTTGCAGCAACCAGAGGAACTGACGCCGCAAGATTTTTAGAACAAAAAAAACTTTTTTAAATACAGCTGGAGATGTAAAGATGGTGAGAAAATTTTTTTTTTTAAATTTTACTATAAAATAAAGAGGTCCAGAGTTGGATAATTTTAAAATATCTGAGACAAGTATTTTAAAATGATAAGCTGGGAAAAAAATTTACTGCCTCCAACCTCTGGCTGCAAAGGGTATTCATCACAAATGTGGTAGAATGCATTAGGATTATTTAAGCAGTCTCTTCATGAGGAACATATTTCTTTACAAAAAAAATAAATAAATAAAATAACATAATAATAATAATAATAATAATAATAATAATAATAATAATAATAATAATAATAATAATAATAATAATAATAATATTGAAACTTACCAAAGAGTTCTCCTCCAGATGCATATTCTGTGACAAGACATATTGTTTTGTCAGTTTCCATAACTTGATATAGCCTAGCTATGTGTTGGTGCTTCAACTTTTTTAGAATATCTATCTCCCTAACAATTTTTCGCAGATTTTCTTCATCAAGTTTGCCTTTGTCTATAATTTTAATTGCAACCTGAAAATTTCAAAAAATTATAGATATTATGCTTTAAAAATAAAAATATATCTTACTAAACAACAATTAAAAAAAACTTTCTAAAAAAAAAACAAGCATGCCACTTTTAACACTTTAGTTACATTTCCTTCTTTTCTTGCATACATTACATGAGAAAGATATGAGCAAAATAAAATTCAGTAAACCTATTATAAACACATTGCATTCCTGTGCACTTATTGAACTTGAATGGATTATGACAAAATCATAATGCATTTAATGAAACTCCATTATATTAGGGTGCACCTAATATGTGGTAAGTATTCAGGCAATTCAGCCTTTCTGCTGAATACTGTGTCTTCCGATAATAACATCCACAAATCAGCATAGTCCCCATAGGCAAGGTAATTGAGTTAAACTGGGAAGGAATATTCAGCCAAATATAAGCAACTGAATATTTGATATTCAGTAATTTTGTATTTCAGTGCACCTCTAATTAAAACAACAATCTTTGTACGATATAGGCATTCCCAGAGTCAACATCACAGTTTGTAAACAATAGGTAGGATAACCTACTCTCAGGAATCATTAAAAAATAGTTGTCTGCAGAAAGGGAGCATTCTTTTTTGATGTGGTATCATTGTTCAAAGTCATGCTGTCATTAATTTTCATATAGTGGTCCAAAAGTGAGATAACATAGTTTGCCATTGGATGAGTCATAAAGTGTTCACAAGAATGCAACTAATATTAACGTAAATAATAACTAACAAATAAGTAAATGTGACAACAAAAAATAATGCTTAGTATTGGCAAATATTGCTCCTAACAATGTAAAATAATGAAAGTAGGAAAGAACTGAAGATTCACCATCTCGATAACATCAAAGAAGGAATTGAAAAAGAGTGAATGAGTTTCCCATTTCCAATCAATCCAAATTTTAATTAGTATAATAATTAATAATAATAATAATAATAATAATAATAATAATAAATTAATAATAAAAGTAATAATATAATAATAATAATGAATAATAGATAAATTAATAATAATAATAATGAATAAATAATAATCAATCAATCACATTAATAAATTAACAATTAAAAGACAAAATAGTTTGGACTATGCTTTTCTCATGTGAAGAAATGCTTACATATAAAGTTTTGTCTACAGAAACAATAAAATAGATTATAACGAGATTTTTTACAGCCCTCTGAATGAATTTTGTAATATTTCTTCATTTCCTTCTTTATTAGAGTAACGAGCCTTTTTTTTAAAGCTCTTCCATATAGTGACATAGAAGTTTCAAAGGTAGTTTTCCTTATCTTCCGCCAAAAATTTTAAGGCAAAAATTATTCTCTTTCTGTCCAATTATATATATATGATTTTAAGGATTTAAATATATATATTATATATATAATATATATATATATATAATATAAATATTATATATATAATATATATATATTATTATAATAATATATATATATATATATATATATATATATATATATATATATATATAATATATATTATATATATATATATATATATATATATATATATTATTATATAGATATATATATAATATTATATATATATATATATAATTATATTAATATATATATATATATAGTATAATATATATATTATATATATATATATATATATATATATATATATATATATATATATATATATATATATATATATATATATATATATATATATATATATATAATCAGGTTTGGAAAAATCCAAGGTTGAACCAAAAAAAACCACTGGGTTGGGTTTTTGGGGGATTTTTTGAGTTTTATTGGGCTTTTTGGGGTTTTACTGGGCTTTTTTGGCTCTTTTAAAATTTATATTTTTGAGGAAAAAATAAAATGATTAATAGTTGAATTTGTTTTTTGTAATGTAATTTCTGTATTATTTGACAAATAAATTAATAAATAGGTAGCTATAAAATTTACAAATTAAACATATATATAATTTGGTAACAGACATTGTTCAGTTCCCACTGCTGAATGTCATCCTAATTGGTGAAAATTCGAATCTGAATCTGTCATTTTTGAAATCGTCGAATATGAATCCGAATCCATAAAAAAATATTGAATCTGAATCCAGATTTGGATTGTTCCCAAAGATATTTTACAAAATTAAATAGGATCAAAATATTACAAATATTTCTTTTTAAATATTTATTGGGATATAGCTATATTAATAAAACTCCTTTTTCACTTTTAAAATTTTCTTGACTTTTGATTAGTGAAATAATCATCCTATTAAAAAATGAAAATCAACAATTATTAAGGTTTTCTCTATTAAGTATTAAGTTTTCCAATGTTTCAGGAGTAATTCTATTTCTTCTATGGAATTCTATAGTACCTACAATTAAAAAAAGTCTTTCTACATCTGAAGTTATTGCGGGAATAGATAGATACTTTTTGGCAACTGCAAAGTTTTTGAAAAATGTTTTCTCTATTTCAAATACAAAAGTGGATTTATTTCCTTGATGAACTAAGCACATGCTTATTTTGCTTAATGATTAATCCAGACCCGAGTTCATGGTTTATGGTTTTTGGTACCTTAATGCAATCATTAAGATTGCCTAATTTCATCAAGCAATTCTGAAACACTTGAAGAAATCTGTTTTTCAGATTAAAAAATGTTTCAATAGATGCTAGGGTAATGCTCGTAACTGAATTTTAGTTACCATACATCAAAGTAATATAAGCTATATATATCCTGATGCGAGGTCACTGCAGCGATGATGCGCTGCCGCCCTTTCTGTAGGAATTCAAGGATTGTTTTTGGGCACCCATTCTGGGCTATTATTCATCTCTATTACTCAACCCTTTTCCTCCCCTGGAGCATACTTCCCGGCACTTGCCTCAGCCCTCCTACTAAAAGCCGGGGACATAGAAGAAAACCTGGGACCTAGAAATCTACCTGTGCCTCATTTGCAACAAAATAGTGAGAAGAAATTCAATTCAGTGCAGATGATGTGATCAGTAGATCCAAAAACACTGCTCACCTTTCACAACACTTCTTCCTCTTACACACAACTGGATCTGTCAAGTATGCACTCCACCCACAATAATCAATAGTTCAATAACAAACAAACAAGCTCATAGCATAAACAAACTATAAATTAACATAAATAGATTACATAATAAAAACAAAGAAACAAATCTTCCTAAAACAACATAACATACACAGAGCACTAATTCAAGAAGCACACCTACCTGAAAACACCACCACAAGTCCCTAAAAATCATTACACTACGAATCTTATTATAACCACTACCATACACAAACAACCACCTCACTCACAAGCATCACTAAACACACCACTCAAAAAATCCAATCCTTCACAACAATGATCAACAAAAAGCCTACACAACATAATAGAACCTTATATCCCTCAATCACACCCTTGCTCCATGCCCAAGAAGTGTGCACACCAATCTAACACACATCACAAACCTCAATAATTCGGAGGAGATTTCAATGCCCACCATCCTACATGTTACAAAGACCAAAATCAGACCATAGAGACCCAATTCCTATCAGATGTAGGACACCTTCACATCCTCAACAATAAGAAATTTCACACCAGAATCCCACCCAAACTAACCAATCAAACACATCCCCAGCCTTACATTTTGTTCACTAAACTACACAAAACTCCAATGGAAAACACAAACAGAACTAAACTCCGACCATATCCCCATAATTATAAAATACCAAAATACTAGCATAACTAACTATTCTTTCAGGAAAACATATACAAACTGCAAAAAAAGAGGACTGAACAAAATTCTCTGAACTCATAGAAAACAACCTATAACCCCCTCCAACACCTCAACACTAAATACAGCTATCCAAAACTTCACTTCACTAGTTCAAAAAGCAACGAACCAAAATATACCTCAGAGATACCTTAAAAAATACAACCCAACACTAGTCACTAACACCTGAAATCTCAAACCTGATCAAACAGCGGAACTTAATTAAATAATCAGCACAGCAAACACAATGAACAAACAACCCAAATTAATAATTTAAACACAAATCAAAAACTTAACCAAAGCACAAATGACAAATGAATCCAACTCATTTGCTGAAGGAATACCTCAGAACAAAATGAACATTAAAAATTCTTTCACAAAAATCGAAAGAACTGAAAATGGCTAAAAAAAAACTACCAATCTCCCACACATGAATCCATAGAAAATCCAAACTCTCATTATTGTTTAACAATAAACAACATGCAAACCTCCTCACTACACAAAGTCATAAATAAAAAGAGTAAAACTAAAACAGGAAATATATCAATTCCTTAAGCATGAAGACCTGAAGGTATAGAAATGCGCAAAGGTGGCTTACCCCTCTTCTCCGAATTTTTATAAAATTATCTTTCACTGCAAAAAAAAATTTTATAATTTTAAAGTATTAATATTCAATGAAGAAATTAAAAAAAAAGAACAAAATTATCTGTCTTCATTTAAGAAAAAAAAAGTTATAGCTTCTCAAATAGTTTGTTACAGCTCCAGTAAGGTTTTCTATAAAGATCAAGCAAAGAATTTTTTTTTTTTAACATCGCAATGAAATACCTAAATAAAAAAATAATAATGAAGCATAAAAAAAAATGAAAATGATTAAGTTTTTAGGAAAAAAAGATACGTCTCTCAAAGTTTAAAATGTTCACCATTCATCTTTCTTAATAAAAAACGAAAATTAGGTCGGGGACTCTGCTCATTTTAGGCCATGCCCTAGTTCAGGGTAGATCAAGATTTGTTGAGTATCCATTAGAATTTACTATGGTGATACCGCTTTATGAAGACACGAGCACTATAATGACTAGACGATTCGTGGCATAACCTAATACTGAGTAGAGGCCATAAAATAGAGACGCTAACGCTGGATGGTCTAAAAATGAGAAGTCCTCAGAATGGAGTTTCTTAACAAACTTTGGAGAGACTATAGCTTTGTTTCCTAAGAGAGACGCCAAGTTTGTTCTTTTTTATTTCGATTAAGTTATTTTTCATAATTTTAGAGGGATCCATGTGAATTATTTATTATACAAAATTTGGCGGTGAGATCCCTCGCGCTAGATGTATGTGAGTCTGAAAGAAAAAGTAAATCAGTACCAATACATAGACAATAACACCAATGACAAAAAACACTAATAGAAAACAGTAAAAACTTAACCACAACATCATCAGAAATATTAACACCTTAAACACTTATGTAACACCGCACTAACCCATTTAGTATAAAAACTTTTAAATATAATTGTGTACCATTAAACTAAAATTTATTCCTTATACATCTGGAAAAATTTTAATCATTATTCCAAATTAAACAGGGAATAGACCCTCAAACACCCTCTCCTATCCTCCAATCTCACTTGCTATCCGCACATCTATGAAGAACCCTAGAAAAGCTCATACTTCAAACATAATAAAACACATATCGCCCAAATCAAATTGTTTCAACACGTTTCCAGCAAAACCACCCCAACGCACAACTGCCTCTTCACACAAACCAATTCAACCAAATAGTTCTAATAAATAAGCTAAATCTCAGGCCCACCAACATAACACTACCTTAGAGCAATTGACAAAACAAAAGAACCCTTTGATAAAGTCGACCAGACTCAATCTAGGCCCACAAATATATATAATCCACCACGCTCGCTAATTTAAAAAGATGGATTTGCTAAAGCTTTTCGTACCGTTTTAGAAACAATAAAACCATATACAGTTAAATTATAACAAAAGTGGCGTACAACAAAGAGCATATCCTCCCCTACTCGTATATATGAACATAAGGGCTCTCTCAGATCCACGCGGTAGACCAAAAACCACAAACACCCACACAGAGAATATAACATACGCTACTCGAGTATGGAACATCACCTATAAGGCCGCACCACATTAGCAGAACGCTAAACACAACAATTCTTCTGTCCAGTAATAACAATAGTACGTTCAACCTAATTCAAACTTACTAACTGACAACAAAATGTCATGCATCAACTGCAATGCATTTATCACATAATTACACGCATCAGACTTGCTCAACAAATTTACTAATTGGACCTCCGAAATCTTTTAAACAACATAGCTATCGAACCAAAAAACTAAAACAACACTATCAAAAAATACTTTGCGGGGGAACACTAGAGATCACACTAGCGTAGCATAAACCTCACATGGACGAAAACAGCACTAAAATAACATAAGCAAATAGGACGCGGTGGAAGCAAACCGCAAAGTACGTCACCAACCATCACTAGCTGCGCCTAGAGAGATCCGATAGTTTTGAGTGCAGTGAAATTTTGTTAGTACAATATAGGATTAATATTTTGCTGGTATAGGGCTGTTTTATTAATAGGGTGGAGGGTTGTTGCAGTATATTGATTTGTCTTCAGTTAAGAAGGTGATGTGTAGCCATTATTTATCCTATGAGCTCATTTGCGACTATTCCAGTTTCTGAATATAGATTTTGATATTGGTGTGGGGGGGGATAAAAAAAAAGGGGAACAAAAAAAAGGAAAAAAAAGAAAGAAAAGAAAAAAAACGGACAAAAAAAAAAAAAAGAACCACGTGAATATATATTTAACTTAAAAAGAGGAGGGGTTCGGAGCCGGAGTTAGAGTAATCATATGGAATCCTCTTTTATCTGGTGTAAATAATGTTAATTAAGGAGTTTTTGTTATCTATGTGTAATGACAACCACTGATCCAAGTTAATCCTATCATATTGTTACTCTAAGAAGGGTTTTTAGACATGGGATTTTATCGAGAAATCATAAGAATACTCCTAAAAAAAATAATAATGAAGAACAGTGAATAATGAAAATCATTTGCTCTCTTTAATGAAAAAGTAGGGATTGGCCGGATAAGTGATAGCCGATACTCGATATTCGCTGAAAGTTAAAACCTAGATACCGATATCCGGGGCCGGATATCCGAGTCTGTTATATAGTATAGCAGGACTCACACATATTTTCTGAAAAATTCTAATCCAAATCAATATATCGATATGTATATATATCGGTCTATATCTACTCTAATATTGTATGTGATTTGATATTATATATTATTCATATTATATTATTATTATATATTATTAACTTATATTATATAATAAATGTTATATTTACATATCGATATATTGGATTTTGGACTAGAATTTTTTCAGAAATATGTTGAGTCCTTGCTATATATCTTACCACAAGCCGGTATGATATTATGCATATATATAGAGCTAGAATTATATACATTATAATAGATCCACGCATATAGTTAAAGAGAAAAACAATATATTTTTCAGAATTCTAAATTTAAAGTTTTATAATAAATGATCAGTAGTAGAAGGGCAACTGCGCCATCTGTTGTTAAGCCTGAATATTAATTATAGGTATATAAGGTGATAAGTTTAGTGTTACAGGTATTAGTAAGAGAGATTGCGTTGGTTTTCGTTGCGAAGGAGAGACGTGTACAGAAACTGCTACGCTGACGCAGAAGTGGCTTTATTGTGTTTAGCCTTTCTATGAGTTATCTTAGTGTTCTATGAGATAACTCCGTGATAATTTTTACAAGTGAAATAATTTATTATAAAGTGAGCCATTTCTATTTATTATTCGTATTGAATCTATCTTAAGAACAAGCTATCTTTCCTTGTCGTGAAAGAGACGGATCATGTTTACTCATTCACTTGTCGTCAGAATACAGAAGTCTAATTAATTTCCATTATCACATTGTATAGATACTAGCACTGCTAAGAAGTATTATAGTTCATTTGCTTTAGAGCTCCTACAAAGATTTAAATGTTATGCAAAGACTAGTTGGTGCAGATGAATCGCATATTTAACGTATTCAGAGAATTAATTAATAATATTCAAGGTTGTATTATCTCTCTCTCTCTCCAATGCGTAAATTATAAGAAGTTCCACGAGAACCACGCTGCTTTCTCAAAGATTTAATTACAATGACTTCGATTTTTATTTTAAAATGGCATGGAAATACTTTGGTATTTAATGATTTGTAAGAAGAATTCTATCATTCGTTGTAAATAAAAGTGACAATTGCCTGCTAACGCATTTTCTGTTGATAAGAGGAGAATAGATATTAGTCTACTGATACTCATTTTTAAGGATGTGACTTCTCATATTCTACATTGATTGATCTTCACAAGGATTATATAATATAATATTAAATATATAAGTATAGTAAGATAAATATTTAAAAAATTTATTCTTATAATTGTTCAGTCGTCATCATCAATGCCTTCTTCTTCATTTCCAAGTGACCAATAGTAGATGGAGTTTGTAGCCACTGATGAGTCCTCATCCTGTCCATAAAGCAATCTTCGGGAAGTTTGATTTGTCTATTTCTTAGTGCAGCACGGGTAGTAAATCTCCAATCAACGCAAGTACCAGTAAGAAAGGAAAGTTGAATTACAAAAACAACTTGCGTAATGAAATAAATGCGACCAGTTAAACACGAACCCTTCCTTAGCAATCGTTGTACACTGAAAAATCTTTTATATTATCCATACACATATACTTCCGAAGATTAATCAGAGTCGACTTTACTCTAACTGGTCTGAGATATTCTTTTATGCGACAAAGAGCATTGAGAATGCCATTGCCAACTTTCCAAAGGATCATTTTCGGGGAGCAATAACCGTAATTCAAGTTGCGAAATCACTACTTCTGCCATTCCCACGGATCATCATTCTCGGCAGCAGATTTTAGATTGTCTTTGAGAATGAAAATTTATCTGGATTATTTAGTATGGTGAACTAAAGAAATGTCCTTCAGGTACTCTTCGTTCCTGTATAGAAATATCGAATCTTGATCTTAAACGCTATTTCTTTTTCATATTCATTTTTGTCCAAAATATCTCATCGTTACTCTTTCTATTAAATAGCCATTTTTCATTTTGGTCAAATCCCTCGCCTGTTATAAGGTAACTATATACTACGATATTGTGCTTAATCTGATTTGGAAGCGCACCTCTAACGCAGGGAGTAATGTAGTTGGGAGCATAGCTTTTATAACATAGAGGTCCTGTTGCAATAAATTTCACTGTACTATTGTTTAACACATATATTTTAACAGATTCTCTTTGTACATGACTATTAAAATAGTACAAGAAAAAATAAATTACCTTATATTAGTTTGAACATAATAGTAATTATATAGATATCTGAATACTTTAATATTTACTGTTTTGTATAGGAGTGTCATAGGAAATAGAATTTCCTAAGATTCTATCGTTCAAACACATAGGCTGTTGAGGGCTAGTTTTTATGTAATAACTAGCGGCGTTCATTTTATAATCAGTAAAGATACTATAGACTGGTTCATTGGGTTTTATACCAGATATTTCTAGTTTATACGCAGTTATACGAGAACTGATTATAACTACGATAAAAATTTTGTCGTTGCTGCTTATTACTATAAAACAGATGTTTTTTAAAATGTTCTGAATGCAACTAAGAATAAATATTTAGTATAAATATTTATTGAAATTTAGTTATTTTACATATACTCGTCATATATTTTTATGACAACTATCATACTGTATAGTTGTGTATCACCTGTACGAATGTGAGAGGCTTATGCGTAATAAGTTCCTTCTATATAAAATCACTTTTGACTGTCAGTATCCTGTCATTTGAGAATAAAGATGTTTTTCTAGGAAAAAACTAAAAATATTTCTTCTTCCTACAGTCCTCTCACGTAAGTACTGTGTGCGAGAACGACACCGCAATAAATTGAAGTCCAAATTTTCTGCCTCAGCTTTTATTTTTGTATAAAAGATTTTAATTACGTACGATAAATAAAAATTTTATTTATCCATTTGTTTTTCACAAATTTATTTATGCCATAAAGTGACCTTTGATGACAGTGTGGCCTTATCATGAAGTGAAATTGGGATATTTTAAATTTTTGCGTGAGGTCAAGTACATACTCTCACGTACAAAGTACTAAATAATTTTATATATATTATACTTATAGTATATATATATGTATTTATATCGTATATTATATATAGTATTATAAATTATATCATAATTATAGTATTTAAATGTTTGTTTAAGCATATTTAATTTACAATTTCTTGTTGTATTAATTGTCTTTATTGTCGTTTGTGAGGTACCTTCAAAGGAAGAGATTGCATCCTTCACAAGCAGAATCAACACTTTCAGATTTCAAATGATCAGGAGCGCTGTAATTAAAATTCGGCAAAAGAAAACGGTTTCCTCATTATGCTGCATGTCGGAAACGAGGATCTAAAGGGACTTGTTTTATTACGTGAGGTTTCCCTAAATATAGAAGTCAGGATGATTTTAGATATAAGTTTTTTTTTTTTTGTATATTACAAAAAAAAAAAATGAGCGATTTTTTTTTTACTATATATTCTTAATATCAGTAAATCTAAGAAGCAACGTCTTGTCATAATTATTACTAATTAGTCCAGAAGTACTCTAGTGCAATCGCAACTGCAAGAAAGTGTAGCGCGCTACGTAAGTTTTTTGCCACTTTCTCATATATTCTTTTAACGTGGTTTTTATTGTATTAGTTTCCTTCTATTTCTGCTGTTGGTTGGTAGTTTCGTGTTCTATGAAAGTATAGTGGGTTTTAAATATTTCTGGGCCCGTAATTTATTCATCATTTTTTAATGCTCTGTCTGATACATGAGCACAACGACATTGAGGAATTACTCTCACACGATACAAATCGGAGCAAATCCTCCGGCAGAGATAGCATCACGGGGCGTGCTGTAAATCGGTCCAATTAAAATAATCATTCTTTCTCAGTTAAATAATTTCTCAAACATGGAAGCGTCAAACGTTGGAAACATTGACCGTTTGAGACACTCTAAGCCAAACATACCTCTGTTAGTAGGGTTTATAAACAACTCCTGGGTTGGACCGGAGCTTGGATCATTTTACTGCTATAGATCTATACTTCCAGGATGAACAGATTACCTCCGATGTCGAGAAATTACGGAGCTATGTCTAACGTTTTTGTGAAATATGAAGGAAGGGTAATGTCTTCATATCTCATCAGAAATACACCGGAACTCTTCCGGGCTGATATTTGGGAAGATTAATAAACTTGCCTCTTTCGGGGTATCTAATCTTGTCTCTAATTTAATTTCTTTCGAAGTTTTCAGTGAGTTCATAAATATAAATTTCTTAAGATCCTGACTTCCAGAGTTGTCCAAGGAAAGCTCAAAAAGTTTTACAAACTTTCCTTGATCCAGCGAGTAATGCATGAAGTAAATGTTTAGTGACTGGACAGACGTCTGTGTTACTCTTTGTTTCTACTGTTGTAATTCAAATTCAAACACCAATTTCAACGAATCATACACGAAGATTTTGATGTTAATAATTCAATTCCGAAGCAGATTCAAACTTATTTGAAGAAAACTCACTCTTTAAATAATGGTAAGATGGCGTCAGCGTCAAATAAAGCTCCAAATCCAAATTTTTCTACCACAGTGTATCACACACAAACTGAGAAAAATGTGGCTCCACAATCTTTTCACCAGGCTCATACAGTAAAAAGTAAGCCTCGGAATCCTCAAAAGTCATTTTCAAATGCAAATTCCTTATCTCCAAAGCATCAGAATACGCAAAAAGGTGTGTTTTGCCGTAACTGTGAAAGACATGCCCACCATACTTCTGAATGCGTGTTCAGTTCTTTTTGTTCAATGTGTTACAAGCCACATATGCGGGGGTCTCAAAGAAGCTGCCAGGGCACATTCTGGGAACCTTATTCACCTCAGGGTATTAAGAGGGTGAAAGTTATAACGCCAGTCGAGCGTGAAAATTACACGAAAGAAATCAGACGAATTTCATAGGGGTTCAAATCTAATGTTCTTATACGGGTTCAAATGCTATTTTCAATAGGGGTCAAATTAACTCATAGGGTAATTTACCGAGTTAAATCATTGCTATCAGAATGAGTCCAAATACATACATAGTAGAATGAAATTTATAGATAGAGCGCATGACAGTAGGTCAATATATTATTTCAAAAACCTGAGCTGCGAAACGCGCGGAAACAATAGTTGTAAGCTAAATTCTCGCGCACATCGACCACTATTTGCAGATGAAACAATTTAGTCTCAAGTGCATTTATTTGCATCCAAATTTAATAATCCAAATAAAGCAATTCATTATAAATCTGAGAAATATAACTCACACAAAGGCAAGCAATGTTATCAAAATTCTTATTTTCCGCATCAATCAGTACGAAATCGATGTTCAAATTTCCATAATCCTTATCGTCTTTAAGCTGAAAATCAGATCAGTTTTTCCTTATTTGTCCTAAGTCGATATTTTGAGAAGGCTACCGAGTGTTGTCTGAGGGCCTCGAGATCGTCGTAGTTGCGCATTAGATGGCTAATATTACAAATCAGTTTTCGATAATATCAACGCTGCGTCTGTTTCAAATGTGTAATAAAATAGTAGATGATATTGCCTGGAGCATATGGTAAAACTATTCTAAAAGGTAACAACTCACGGTAAGGTATGGAGTTTACTACGAGAGTGTCAAAGGTCTATGCTTGACAGTAGGTTTAGATTGTGTTTCTTATCACGCAGGGACGTAAGGTGTAAGAGAAATGCCTATCACTTTAGATTGGAAAACAGAGGAATAAATAGTGCTGCGAAATCCATACTGGAAACTGATCCCAAATCTGCGTCGTTAAAACTCCAGCTTCTGTATGAATACGAAATAGAAGCTGTTTCAATATTGCCCACGTAATTATGTTCACAACTCAGGTGTCTTCAGTGGATATGTTCGTTTAGGAGCGAACCACTGATGTACTTCGCTTCGTATTGGCCCATTTTCTTTTTGATTTAAAAGAGATGAAATAGCTTAAGTTAAAAGTGACGAATGGGCACTAATTAGTATTCTCTTTATCTGTCGTGGAGCTCCGACTCCTGGATGATCGAAAAATTCGTTTTTAATCCTTATCGGAACTGATAAAATGTTCTTAAGCGCAGGCGGATTTTAAAAGAGTCGTTAAATACTGCTGTTTTACTTTTGCAACGCAAATCTACTTAATTTTCGAGCACGAGTCTTATATTCATGACTTTTCCATTTCCGCATGATGAAACATTACGATTTGTTTTGCCGTAGTACTGTTCATATGCTTGTTAACGACGACTATTTGTCCGTTGATGTTCCGGTTCAAGGCGGAACCTTACGCCCTTGAAGAAGTTTACCGTCGTTTGAGAAAAATATTGTTTCAAATGTCATTTTTGCCAATGTGTTAAGTATCTCACTTAAGCGGGATTTAAAGTCAAATTTTAGATTTATAGTTCAGCATCCGAGTCACTATGGATAAATAATGTTTCTACGCAAATCTTGGGTTTCGTAAGTTTTATCCAAACCATAAAAGCGAGATAGATACAATCCGACAGGTCTTTCTAAATTCTGAAGTACGCGATGTGTATAGGGAATTCGCTTTCAAAGTCGCAAGAAAGAAGCGGACTTAGTGGTGTTACAGGATGCGTCACAGTTAGAAACCATCCTTGATTTCTATAGCAAATAAAGAAGTGATTGCTCTGGGTAATGACAGAGTGGAAGTCAGTCCATTGGGCGAGTTCAAGCTGGAGCTTACTCCCGATGCCCCCTATACCATTCTATACGAGCCCAATACTACCTCTCCCTACCGGCATCCATCATGGGCTCGGTGTTGACGTTCAATTTAAGTCAGATATTGATATAAGCTGGGTAGAATTAAAGTGCATAGTTGGATGGATATATTAGATTCCCTGATTACCGCACTCGGACTCCACTCTAGTTCTTCCAGTTACAACGGGAGTCTAAAAACCGGAGATAATTTAGATTTTAGAAGATTGATATAATATGTTTTCCTGTAACCACTGAATTGCCGAGGATGTGCAAATATACGAGTTTTAAGTTTAAGTGTTTCCAAAGTTTCTTCAAGTAATGATCTTAAATTCAAATCCGGTGGCGGTTGAAGTCGAACAAAGATACGGAATTGCTCCCGTGTAGTCTGTGTAGATATACGTTCAACTGTTGTCCATCGTGGATCAGAAGGCATTTGAGAAGTGAATAACTTAACCGATCCCGAATGAATAGATATTATAACCGTCTATGATTTCAAATGAACTACCCGGAGAAATAGCCAAGCGTGCCAGACAAAAGTCTGTACAACGCCAAGAGTAAGTTTTTTGCATATCCAGTTCATTACGTGAGGCTCTGACAGAAATATTTCAAGTTCAATTGAGTATATATTATATCACTATCAATAATATGTACCAGTCTGTATCTATTTCTGTTAAATGGAATGCATAATACTTGTAGTTCTTGCCGAAGGCAGGTTATCAGGGCGATTTATCTATCATGTTCTGCTCGTGTAACTCATAATCAGTACTCTGAGTGTGACACCTAAAATTAGTGAGATATAACTAATGTCAAAAGACGTTTGTCCTTTCATAACACATATATGTACAACAGTAGAATAAATTTCACAGAAGGTATTACGAGTACGAACAATGGTAGATCGCAATAGTCGTACAATTGTATGCGCAGATATGTTACCTGAAATTCTATGCACGAACTAAGTAGAGTTACGTAGAGAGCAACAAGTCTTCCGATGAGGCTTGCTACGGATTTTGTATATACTCAATCAAGCTCACGCTGTCGGCAAGCAAAGCCACTAGTCGAAGGTGCTGCTCTAGCTGCTCAGAAAATGAAGTCAAAGCGTTTGACGAGACATTGCAAACACGATATTACTTTCCAGAAGTCTTTGGCAAGACAAAGTGTCATTGACTCATTATTACACTGCTATCGAATACGTGAATTTTTTTGTAACACACGAATGTCCGGAGCTACACTGTGCTTGAGTTGTAGCTCACGCAGTATAACAGGGGAACTATATTTATCTCTTACAGCGAATCATCTTACAAATAATTTTACCATAGAACCATAAAAACTTCCGGATCTGCTCTAAGATCCATCCCCGTTTATGGCAACATAGTCAAGATTATCTACACTGAGATGATTCGGTATCTAAGATGCGAGATGCGGGCCATTTGGACACTCTCTTGACGTCGTCCTAGGATTCAACAAAGTCAGCGTATTCTAATTTATTATGTATGGTCTGGTTGCTCATCTAATAGGTGAAGTTCACCTTATCGGTACTATGTATGAGTTCTGTTTCCCATATGAGGCCTGTCCTCGAAATGGTTGTTTCATCATATGTCAGATACGTCTTTTTGCTGCTTACTATTAGGGTCTTATATACGGGGTTCGTTCAAAAAATCACCATTCTCTTTACTCCTTTGCAGACTGCGAACGGCAGGGGAGTATTGTTACATCGCGTTATTCACAATATCAGCGTTTCGGGTAGAGCTGCTGTTTTTGACAAATAGACAGACCTCAAGTCACGAGATACTGTGTTCAATTTTCTGTTTTGGTTTTGAGGCCTCACGACAGATCACGCTATGAAGCTTATGGAGATCCAGACTTGTTTACCGAACACGCGCATTTAATTCCGAAGGGATTGTTATTGACTTACTCTGCGCATTCTAACGCCTATCAATCAAATAAATAGCTTGTGTCTTGACCCAATGGTATTTCTAGTGGATGCGAGCAGTCTACGTCCCATGGTCAATGACCCCGTTTGCGCTTCACGTCATGCACAGATATAATCGCCAATTGATTCTCAGTTTTTGTCATACCCACAGCACCCATTGCATAACTGGAGCGACACGTCTTAGGTTTTTGCGGACAGTCTCATTTCATTTGTGTTGGTCACTCAATTATTCTTGACCTTGAGCCACGCTAGTGATTACTGTGCGGTAACTCCTACTCTATCCGGAGAAGGATTAGAGAGATGCAGACTAGATGACGTGATGTACATACAGTCTTACTCTTCTCGGCTACGTGCTTGACAATAGCCATATCGTTTCCCAATAGCCAACGCATTGAGAGTAGTTGAAAAGAAGCGTAGCAATATAGCGCCTGGAGTAAATTGCGGTTAGATTCTGGAAGGATAGCGAAGATAAATTTGAGTTACGAGGAATTGAAGAAGCTTTAAGACCAGAGTTTTCATATATGCGGACAATTGATGCAAGCGGTAGGGGTGAATTTTGTTATAGTCGCTATAATATGGTGTAATTTAGTGACGTGACTGGAGATTTTCGGTCGTGGTACCTTCCGTGTGTTTGGTGGAAAGTCTTATTACATGGGTAGATATATGATAACTCTTTTCTGTTTGCGGACGTACCCGTATAAGCAATTGGACATCAAACGTATTGGTTATCGTAGCAGTCCAGATTTCGAATTACATGGGATAGATTAAGCAGATTATTAATTCACATGTATGCTTGACAAAGTGGAACGTAGCAGATACTTCGGCCTGTTATCCAGTATCGAGGGTAGTATTTCAAGAATTGATTGTAGTCTTGAAGAATAGCTCTCGCATATTCCCTGTCCGAACAATATTTGACCTCACAAACAACGAGAAAAGCTGTCTCTAATATGGCATTCTATATCGAGGAAAAGTTCATTTCATTATTGAGAGGTATGTTGATGTATTACGAAAGTTTATCTCAGGATGACGAAGATGAAAATGTCATGTCGTCACATTTCCTCAGCAATATGCAAGAAGTGCAAGTATCTGAGATATCCGAATGCGTCCGCAATTTTCATCGAAATTGAAACACCTGTCAGCTTATGTTGTGATATCTGTCAAATGATTGCAGACGATTTCTCATTACAAGATTCTCGTATCGTGTCGTATGCAATTCAAGTTTAATATCCGATTAATCAGGCCGCTAGATTCATTATATCGCTTCTGAGAGGTATAATTATCTTCGGTTCTGATAGCTTGTACTTTCCATTATCTTCATATCTCGACGGTGTTTGTATAGTGAGTTTAATTAGCATTGGCGGTGATATTGTGTTTCAGTCTGTGTGCGTAAGTTGCAGTATATAGCTGATCAGTCAGAAACTGTTATAAATACATGAACTCGATTAGTGTATTTCCAAGAGCGCGTTGAGGCAGTCCGAGTTAAACGGATTCGGGCGGACTCAGAAGTTCCGTCGAGTATCACGTCTAATCGTATTTCGTTCTATTGTCGAATAAGGGCATCTCTCCTAAGGTTTCATTATATCCAAGTATTTTGTGATTGAACCTTTTAGCGTAGTTGCCTTTCCTTCCTGAGTCTGTTGCCAAGATACGCCTTATTGAGTTTGTTCATTGCTTCTCTCACGTTGAAATGTTAAACTATGATTTCTTATTCAGCTTTCCGTTGACGTCGCTCCCATTCTGTTCTAAATTGAAATGGACTGGGCTAAAATCTTATGCGTAGATGTTTCACGAATAGGAGTTGTCTGTGCAGATGGGAATATATTTTAAGAATTAGAATTTTATCGTGATTATATTTGTCCTTTATATATTTAGGGTATTGTTGAATAACCTCCTTCTTGAAACAGCTACGTTCCTGATCCATGAGCAAAATCGAAATGAGCTAGATTATATTATGGCGTAAGTATATTCATATATACTTTGTTTGTATGTCTATTAGCACAATTCCATAGTGAGTACGTTTCATGCATTGGTTGGCGACTCAGTGGTGAAACTTAGGTCATATATATATATATAATTGCAATACGCTTATTGTTTTTTATTTACAAATCCATTGTAACGTCAGGTAATCAATTGCCTAGAACAACTTTTAACTAATGTGAGTTGATACGCGCCAACAATGCTGCCTTTGTCCTTGCGCCACTGGGTGATGGAGTGAGTGTCCCTGATACTTGCTAGGGAGATCATACCATACATTGATATCTTGGTCCTAAGCATGGGATGCGTTGTGAAAAGAGATATGAACAATCTTAGAACATAGGATTATATCCTTGTAGAATATCCTGAGATTTTAAATTTAGAGTTTGGTAAAGAAATGCAAAAAAAGGTCGATACTGTCTTGTTATGGGAATTAGTTTATAGTGCAAGTTTTAGGCTATGACTGCCTGTTGCGCTGCGTTTGCTCCGGTGTAGGCCTTCCTATGTTAACAGCGTTAGTTGTTTTCTATATGAGTGCGTATGTTATAGCACTTCTTGAGAATCTTATTATTTATTAGTTCTTATCAATTATATAGGTATGGTGGACCATAGGTATCTAGTCGGGTCTGAGTTGGTTAGGTCAGATGAGTAAGTACCTGTTCCTGATCGTCTGGCTTGTCGAGTGGACGTGAAGGCATGCAATGAGGCGGTGCTTACCTCTGGAAATGCTAGCTACGCCTTAGAAGAGTACTCGCACTAAAATGTCCCGGTTGGTTGTGTATACTTATTCTTTATATCCCGCTTCTATATATCTATGAGCCATTATACAGAGTCCGTAATTGTCTTTCGCTAGAGATTTATATCTATAAACTCCATTACGCTGTTGTGACAGTATAGGGTATTATTTTATCGTGAATTGAAATGCGTTTGAGCCAGTAGTTCGATTATTTATGGTCATCTATGTTATATATGAGTGTGATCTCCTATCTAATCTATTACGGAGGAGTAAGTTATCTGTTTGTTAACTATTCTCTCCGTATATACTCAAGCTTGAGTATGTATTTTATTCCAGCATTGCCATTCGTGTAATTCCGTTTGTTGGCCCTTTTAATGGAGCTATTTCTCGTGTCACCCGTCATGTTCGTTTTGTGTGGACTTATATGGCGATAGTACGCGTCGTTTTTTGGGATGCCAGCTGCGATGATCTATCATTAACAGCGATTGTCAGCTGGTTCTCGCGTGTCTATGAATATCTATAATGTTAACTTCTATGTTATAAGAAATGTGAGTTTACCACCATGTAAAATCGCACAGGTATTTAGGAGTACCTGCATCAGGACAAAAAAATCCTTGCAAAACTTCCTTAAATACGAATAAGCCTCGACCATTTACATCTAGTAATTATACTCTTACCCCACAGCACCTGAACGAGAATATATCCGTGATTAACAATGCGTGTACTGTACTGGACATGCACAAGCTGACTCCAGTCTTGTGTGAGCAGAAGTAGCGCACTATTTTTCAGTGTGTGCATTCGAGATATCAATTAATTAATATCATTATCATGTGAAAGGTCCGTATACACAGTCATAATTCTCGTTATACTGACGAGAGAATGTATTATCTGGTTTAATTATGTTTCAGCGTATAACACACTGCCTTCATCTAAAAAAAAGATTTTTATTTATCGACTCGATTCTGTTTATTTAACCACCTATCTGTCTACACACTATATTACTTGATTTTCCTTATATTTATTTAATAGTGTAAAAAAAGTAATTATCTCATCTATGATTATCGTGGTAATATTTCAGCCTAGGAGTTGTTGACGTAACGTCTCCTGGCGTTACCTGTTTCTTTTCGCCATTTCTGGGTTGCTCACAATGTTGCTCTCAGCTCTTCGGGCTCTAAGTCTTCGCTGGAAGGATGCAATCTCTTCTTTGACAAGTACCTTAAATGAAACATAAGGTCGCCTGGTATCCTGAGTTCACATATTAGTATTTTTCATGTTACATTGAGGGAGGACACTCGAACTTCGAGGCCTATAGGTATGTGAATTCTGAGCTGAGGTATATTAAGAATCCGCTTATAGTTCAGCTAGTATATAACTACTTATTTAGGTACGTTGTACGTGACCTTGTCTTAGATTCTTCGACATCGGCCATGATATTCAAGAAATTAGTGATACACAATAATTATTTAGTCCATATGTAGGCATATTCTCCATCACTAACCGTACGAAGGCTACGAATTACTTGTGAGGCTAACAACTTATGATTAGGTTACTGCCTAGCCTAAAAGCTGATTTACAGTTAACAGAAGCATATAATATAATATTATCTTATATTTTTGATGTCAGCGAAAAAGAATTATTTTAAATAAGAGAAAAAGATTAAATAGCTGTGAATATTTCGAGTGTAGTTGCAATTGATATCTCCTGGAATTTCCTCTTCAGAGCATGAGCAGTAGGAAGGATCATGAAGAGAGGAATGAAACGCAAATAAGTTATTAGTTAAGCTGATTCTGCCGTGTCGAAAATGTCTCATAATATTTCGCTCGAGAGAGTTGAAGGAACACCGGTGATATGTGATCGAATATTATATGAATAGGTTTCAAGAAATAACTGATTCACGCATCAATGCACCGCTTATACATTTCTCGGTTTAGCTGTGATGCACCATTTATGACTCTGAAGACTAAAGTGTTATAAAACAATATAGAGAATTATAGTGTAAAATCTTTAACCTAAATAAGCCATAATCAATTATTATTGCTAGTTAGTATGAATTAAAGTAACTTTTGAAATAACATGATAATAGATAACACACTTAATCAGAGCCACAGATTACTCAGTGTCCCAGAAGTTTCAGTATATGCCTTCATGGTAAAACTGGAGAGTTTATTGGTCAAATCATACGCCCAACCGTCTAATAAGATCTTTAAAATAATTTAATCTACACGTATTATTATCGGCGAAAAGCAGCTCTCCTAAAGAGATATTAATGTGGATATATTCATCTTTAGTGAGCGCCATACGATGTAGTAAAATCCAAATTTAAAATGTCACTAAGAACTTTAAAATGATTGTTAAATAATCTAAATAGTGAATTACACATATATTAATCAATAAGTACATACAGATAAAAATTCTACAGGACAGGCCAATATTATATTAAGAATATGACTATGTTAAAGAATAAAAAGATATTAATAAAGAAAATAATATGGTATTAAAGATAATAATGTCACAGTAGTGACATGATATTTGAAAAATGAAGGATATAGTGTTCACGCACACGGAGCCTACACAAGTGATACTGTCTGAGTTACATCGGTTTCTAGCTCCTAGACACGGAAGAATGCACCCGTTTCTTTAAAGATGCATCGTTTTACATCGTTGAAAATACTTGTTAGTATTCTGAGCCTTCCTCAAAATCAAAAAGAAGCAGTTAAAATCAATGAATTAAGCTGTGATAAGTTTCAAGTATGATGTGTTAGAATATGAAAGATAAAGTAAGGCCTTATTGTGAAACGTGAGAGCGTCATCAAACGCGTAGGAATATTCTGCCAGGCGATCGATAGGAAACTGGGCTATTTTTATAACGATAATATTAAAAAAACACTATAGTTTGATATCGAATAACAAGAATATTGGAAAAGAGAAATTATGTTCATCGGCTTAATCTAGGGTGTAAGTCCGGTTATTTTGATAGACGTGTCAGTCACCAGTGACGCAAGGGTGAAGTTAGTCATAGTGTTTTGAGATGAGCAGTTTTTCTTGATTTTAGACGTTCTAGGTGCCTGGATAAGTAAATTATTAATTTAAGAAGAATATGTCGATATTCGTATTCTAAAATTTCATCCGGAATCGGAGAGATTCCTGTGGGAATTGGAGAAATAGTGAAGTTCGCTAAACTTTGTATTCTTATTCTTATGAGCCTTACACGCCCGAAAATGATCCCTTGGGAAGAGCATTTGGTGGAGAATGCATTTCATTTTATCAGGAAGGATCGAAGTCAGGAGAGACAGTAAGTGGAATAGGAGAGAGTCAATGTTAGCTGTAATACATGAATTATCAATCCAGTCGGTCAGCACCGTGGCAGTCGTGAGAGACCACGCGACTGATTGACGATTGCTGCTCATGAGCAGATAGGTGAGAGTAGTGCATAGAGGAAGACACGACAGAGAAAAGCTAATCTAGGTATATATGTATTTGATTAGCAGATTAACGATATGAAGATAGGACGTATCGTGTCGAAGTCTAGTATGACTAGAGAAGATAAGCTCACTCTGTACAGATTAGGCTGAACTGAAGAGCACAGAAGGGAGTAAGGTGAGAAAAGTAACTCTGTCTCTTATCAGTACTTTCTATAGTCACTAAGTGTGCTGTATCGCAGCATACGAGCGATCCGAAATACTAGTTGTTAAGTAGATCTGATTTCATGAAAGAATAGTTTAGCCATCTTTGATCGATTTGGTTGTGTCAGAGTATCCTCGCCGCTGTCTAGTCCACGCTAGATATAGAATGTCTATAAGCGATAGTAGGCTTGCTTAACTATCTTCTTGGGATCTAGTTGTCGGAGAGCGCAAACTACTGGAGAGACTATATCGATAGTTGACGTATAATATCAAATTGGATGAGTTGAAGGCTCTGAGCGTTGGCGAAACTCACTAGATCTCCATTGTGTTATCATATATTATTATCATCTACAGCATGTGTTTAAAAATATCATTTTACCACTATGCCTGAAACCTCATACAACGGCTTTTCTTACTGATTGAGATGTATAGATAGCATATGTTCATAGTATTATTATAGATGCGTATGATAATAGGAGTTATATAATAGTATAGCAAAACATCTTTTCTGAGTGACAAATTTTGGGGTAATATTCATAGGAGATTTAAGTAGGTTTCACAAAACGATTCACCTAATCGTTCAAAGAAAAATAGCTGGATTTGTGAGGCTAGTAAGTTGTTGTATGGTAATAGACTCGGAGGTTCATTTTATAAATAGTAAAAGATACAATAGTTGACAGAGGTTTCATTGCGCAGCAATATATATTATGTCCGAATTTAACGCAGTTATAGCGAGAACTATGTATTATAACTGTATAATTTTGTCGTCTGCATTATTTACTTATTAACAGATTTTTTAAATTCCTTGAAATGCAACTATGACGATACTATATTAGATATAAACTACTAGTATTGAAGACTTTATATATATCTTTACTGATATACTAGTTCACATATCTGGTTAATGACAGGTATATTAGTGCACTACAATGTATGACGATTATTTGTATACTACCTTGTCGAATTGTTGAAGATTGTGCACTATAGTCTGTCAAAGATATATTCTAGATTCGAATGTGCTGAGTTAGTATAGAGTCGTAATAGAAGTTTAGTCTCTCCTATCGCTACTATTGAATATTGTTAGTATGGTGAGTGAAATATTTACAGAATCATAGCAGTAGATTAGAAGGATATAGTCCGCACAAGATTATGCCTAGCGCAGCGACAAGAAGCAGAGATCTAGAGATGTAAATAGTTTTCTTCTTCACCCTTCATTGCTCTACTCCTACTTGTTTCGAGAGACGAAATTCCAAGTTTTGCCAGCGAAGAAAGTAATTATTGGATATTTTTGTATGAAAATGTCTGCGTGCTTAAAATCAATTTAGAAGCAAATGTTTCCTTGTGTTTGTAGAAATTTTGGACAAAATAATAGGTTCACACATTTGAAATTATCGCTATGACAGCGAATCTCTCGTCCACATTGCAAGCATTGTAAATAAGATCTTGTCTGCCAGAATTCGACAACCCTGTATAAGGTACGACCATCGTTTGTGTAATTTCTTTAGTAGTCCCAGAAGGTTTTATAGTCTAATATGGTACACAGCGGCTCGCTGCGTGGATATGATCCTGGGCGAACTATCGCTGATGGTCGAGTGAAATTGTTCGTTCATGTCTCTACATTTCCCTTTGTTTATCTTCACCGAATCAAATTGGTGCGTATTGCTAAAGGCTCCGATACCTGTAGTATATGCCACTTCACTTCAGTATGCACTTCTACTCACGTCAAGTCGATTGAGAGTGCTGGATGTCGTTCAGTATCCGCGATATCACTGCTATCTGATCTACAGACCCCAGATAGAGATTGTCGCAGAGCTCAGTTTGAGGTTGCTGCCGCGATAGTCTTAGATTACATCAGGCACAGGCCGCGAGAGAGGACTCTTAGATCACTAGGAGTGTTGTCTCAGGTACGGTAGAGAGCATGCTATAGCTCACTGACATCAGGCGAGCATACTGTATAGCATAGAGGTGCAGTCATGTGGCTACTCCGCCTAACGTACTCGATTGGTAGGTGCTATTTCAAGTGACCAATGAACGAATGGAACGGTAGGGTGACGTGCAGCCAATTCGGTTACGCAGTGAGCCTTGGACATAACCCCTGAAGTACTTGCTTGTACTTGGTAGAATCACAACGTTCGGCATCGTTGTTAGCCTGGAACAGGTAGAGGATTATAAACTTATTCCGAACGTGTTTGGGAATTTTGTGAAAGCTTATCATAGCTTGTATTAAAAATGAAGGAACGAATCAACGACATTTTGCCGAAAAAAGAACTGAAGGATGTTCAGTGATCGAACGATAACTCATGAGGCAGAGCGATCTGGCTTTATCATGAACACCATTTACCAGAAGGTATGGACACAATTCACAATACCTCGTAAGTGAATATCCTGATAAACCAGAAATAATTTATAGATCCGTCTTTAAGAACAAGGAGAAGTGGAGTCGCAATGATATCAGTGTGTATTCGTCTAAACGGCTGATATGCCGATTGGTAGCTCTGTCAGAATAGATTGCAACGCTAAGGTAATGGTTGCCCTTTGGGACGGCGTAGAACAAGAAAGACATTCTTGTACAAATTGCTGAACAAGCTTGAATAAAAATTCGGAAAGTGTTAACAACGTTCTCTGAGATTCTTTTCTTCTGTCCTGTGAGAGCACAGCCATGTGGTCAGAGCTCAATTGCGCTTACAGGATTGATTTGAGAGTATTGTCAAAACAGTATAAACCGGTGAAAAATAGAATTGTGAACTTCAATAGATAGTGCATCTCCTTTCGTAACATAGTAATATGAAATTATATATATTGCTTTAATATAGCTTTCATGTGGAATAACAAGAACGTGTTACCTTTCTTTAATAAACTGTTATAATACGTGACTATACACTTTCAACATTTTCTGTTCCGGTTTTAAATCGACTGTACGAACTAAGGAAGATATAATAAAAGCTTTTTATCCTGCGAAATGAAGAACCATATTACTGACACCAAAGATATAGGAGAAATAGAAGGATGGCTGGAGCAGGTCTTGAAAGAATGTCTGGAACTTATATCTTTTACCTTCATGAACAATATTTACGGGTTATAGTGCGGTTAACCTTACAGCCCATCTGGCGCAATTTATGTGATCTAGAATCTTTACGCTTTTGAAATTGCACAATATGTTTTGAATCTGTATAGAAGTTCTTAATCATGAATAACCAGATTAACTTCATCATTCACTATATATTATAGACATAGACATAGGAGTATTATCTTGCAAGCTTCTCTCGTGTCAATCGAGCTCATACGAGTTTCTCCTGTCGTTCCTTGGTCACATCTGAAGCGATGAATAGTGGTCTGTCGTTTGACCTATTTATGGAATCTCTCTGTGGCGACGACACTGCCGCCGAGACAGCCACTGGCGTCTGTACTTATAAAATAAATCTCCATTTATTGAAGTTTGATAATTGCAATACGAAGTCTATCCGATTAACTTTGTGCTTGAGATCATCAAAAGCTTTTGATGCTCTTCTTGCATACGAATGTTACATGAATTTTTCGCAAATAAATATGAAAGCTGTGAAAAAACTTAAAAATGAGGAAATAAAATTGCTTTTCAATTCTCTGGTTATTATAAAAGCTAATAAAATCAGTAGTTCTCCCTTTCATTTCAGTTTTTATAACGTACTAGGATCTGCGGACAGACCTTCACTACAAATAAGAAACCCTAAATAGACTAATGACCTTTTGAAAAAGTTCGCTTTTTCTAACTTGATTTTAAGCTTCGCTTGCTTTAAAGCATCAAACACTAACCTTAAACTACGATAGTGTGAATCTATGTCTTTAGAATAAACAATGATGTCATCAAGATAGATGAGCGCGTGAATACCTAACAGGTGAGAAAGAGCTGCTTCCATTAATTTACAGAAGACCTGTGAAGAATTTTTAACTCCATTTGGAAGTAATTTATAATGATAATGTCCTCTATGTGTAGAGAATGCAAGGTATGGGCGACTATCTTTGTCGACTTCAACGCCATACGGATTTGAATTAAGATTCAGACTTGAATAAACTTTGGAATCACTTAACTTAGAAATCGTATTTTGCACATCCGGCAATGCAGTTGGTACAGGAACAACATATTTATTCAATCTTCTAAAATCTAAAATAACTTCCGGTTTTAGACTCCCTTTGACTGGAAGAACTAAGAGTGGATGCGAGTGCGGTGAATCAGAGGATTCTATATATCCATCCAACATGCATTTATTCACCCAGCTATCAATATTCTGACTGAATTTTGTGCGGGAACGTTAAGTTTGGTGTATAGATATATCTTCCTGTACAATCGATTAATTTTGGTTTTCGGATTCCTTCTCCGATGTCGACTACGGATTTCCAAAATTAAAAAAACTAAAGGAAAAATTCTTCTTTTATTTCTAATTAAATAATAATGGTTTCTAACTGTGACGCATCCTGTAACACCACTAAGTCCGCTCTTCTCGATTTGAACAGACTGTTCCCTAATACACATCGCGTCAATTCAGAATAAACGGAAGACACTCGATGTATCTATCCGGTTATGCTTTGAATAGTAAACTACGAAAACCCAAAGAATTTGCTTAAAACTCTCTTGTATTTTATGCCCTAAGGTGACCTGGAGCAACTTAAATAACACATTTGGATCTAAAATAGTGCCATCTCTTACAGTCTCACTTAACACATTGCTAAAAATTGAGCAGTTGTGAAAACAATATTTTTCTCAGAGAAACAGAACGTATAACTTCTTCAGGGTAAGGTGATCCCGCCTTGAACGAACATCCAACTACAATACGTCGTTGAACATAGCATTAAATGGAACATACTCGCAAAACAATCGTAACTTTCATCATCGAAAATTGAAAGCTCATGATATAAGACTGTAAAAAAAAAGTTAATAGATCTCGCGTTTTGTCAAAAAAAACCAGTAAATTATGCGACTTTAAAATCGCTCGTTAACGAACACTTCTATCCATGCGGCAATAACGTATCAAAAACTACCGAATTTCTTATCATAAGGAGCGCACTCCACGCAAGTCTTAAAGGAATACTCTACTTGTTGCCCCTTTCGTCATTCAAATAACATTTCATCTCTTCTTAACATCAACGAATGGCAACCGCAAGCGAGTACTCAGTGTCCTAACAACATAATCCACTGAAAGCACACTGGCTTGTTGACAATCAATCCCGTGAATATCACACCCGTCTATCGCTCTCAACCCAGACAGCTCGGAGTTTTTACACGACCAGGATTATGATCACGTGCTTCCAGATAATGTGATTTCAGCACTTAGTATCCATCTTCCAATTTCTGAAACAGGACTGTAGATCTCTTCCAACCTTTAACCGCCCCCTGGCGCTAATAAACGAACACCTACCCCGAACCTCAATGTTCACACCATAGCTTGACATTCTCGTAGATAAACTGCATACTCTACCGTGAGTTCTTAACCTTTAGAAACACTCTGAGCTTTTACCTATTCGTCAGGAAATATCATCTATTTTATACACATTTGAAACAGACGATTTATATGAAAATATTTGTATATTATGCTCTAACCCTACAACTACAACGTTCTGAGGCAGAAAACTCGTAAGTCCCTTCCTCTCAACAACTTCGCACTTAGGAAAATAAAAACTGATCCTGAATTCTCGATCAAAACTTCGCACTGCTCGGGATACAGAATTTGACATGCGATCTTCGTACTG
>JABUQX010005218.1:27500-32500 GCA_015478945.1 Trachelipus rathkii | reverse complement strand
ACTGTGTTCTGTATATAGACTTTTGTTCTAAATTTATGTAAATGATATAGATGTGAATATAGAGAATGTTCCTCAAGATCTTCTGAGTCTCTGATGATATTAAATTTCCTGCTTCTGTTGGAAATCTTGAGAGTTCAATTAAAGTTCAGTTGATAGTATAAGAAGCAAAATAATGTAGGGTACTTTACATTGTCAAATCAAATATGAGTTTTAATTATCGGAACATAAATAGAATAGTGGAGAAATGTGAAGCTTGATGAGGAGTTTGAAATTAGTCAAGTCATTGTTGAATTAAAAATAGAGGTAACAAAATGATAGCAATTATAATTCATTATGTTGCTTACAAGAGTAAGGAAGTAATTATCAAGCCTTATAATAGCTAAGCTAGACCATTAGTTGAATACTCTGCAGAAATTTGTATCCCATACATTGAAATGCTTGATGGAGTACAACATAGAGCTACAAAAATGAAGAAGAGATAGATTGAAATTGTCATGTTTTTAATGGAAAAGTGGTTTTTATTGTGAATATAATTCAGAGCTATAATATTTTTCAATATCTCACCAAGAAGATCAAGTTCTTCATACAGGTCAAAAGGTAAATTAAAATGAAAGCATTTTGTTGTATTTAAGAAAATACCAAAGTGGATAATGTTTGGATTAGTTTGCCTCTGGGTTTGACAGCTAATAGTTCATTTGCAACATTTAAAAAATAGGTTGGTTAAGAAGGCATAAATTTGATTTGAGTATTATATTGTTAATATACATTTTTTCTTTTTCTTTTTTTTTGCATTGGGACCTTGTTTTGTGGAATGGTTGTCTCGTAAATTAAAAAAATAAAGTTGTCTATTTGATTTATTGTGAGTCGACAGGTTTGGTTGACTATTGTGTATAATATTAATTTATTATCTTTTTTTATTTTTTTTAACTTAAATTGCATGTACTGTGATAGTAGTAGTTATAGAAACAATTTATTTTAAATAATTAACATCATTATTGATAGTCAGAACTCGGAAGTAATATTACATGCACTGAACTGTATATGTTAAGAGAATCGAAAGAGTACCTCTACGTCCGAGAATTAATATGTTTATCCCCATAATCACTTCATCATCAAAGTGGATATAATATATATATAGTATATATATTTATAATTAATATATTATATAGATATATTATATATATATATTATATATTATATATATATATATATATTATTCATACCACACAATATATAGTATATATATATTATATATATATATATATATATATATTAATATATATATATATGTATTATATATATTATATATATATATATAATATAGATATTATATAATATATTTTATAATATATAATATATATATATATATTATAGTTAATACGATATATATAATACCTACTTCATACAACCACAACCCTACAATCATCACCCTATATATTACATAATACAATATATATACTATACTAATATCAACACTATACTATATATATACCTACAAAACAATATATATATAATATATATATATATATATATACATTATTATATATATATATATATATTATATATATCTATATATTATATATAGTATATATAT
The DNA here is from genome assembly GCA_015478945.1 of Trachelipus rathkii. NCBI lineage: Eukaryota > Metazoa > Arthropoda > Malacostraca > Isopoda > Trachelipodidae > Trachelipus > Trachelipus rathkii. The sequence goes on along the minus strand of JABUQX010005218.1, from coordinate 30,906 downwards.
ATATATGATATATAATATATATATATATATATACAGGTATATATATTATAGTATATATATATATATATAGATATATATAATATAATATATATATATATATATATATATATATATATAATATATATATATATATATATATATATAGATATATATATATATATATTATATATATATATATTATATATATATATATATATATAATATATATATATTATATATATATATATATATAATTATATATATACAGTATATATATATTATATAGTATATATATATATATATATTATATATTATATATATATATTATATATTAAATATTATATATATATATATATTATATATATAATATATATATATATATACGCAGTATATAAAAATTAAAACTATTGCAGTAAATATTTGCTCTCCCCTGACATTAATTAATATAAAATTGCGTCACAGACAAAATTATTAAGGCTGATTCAGCTATTGCATGTTTTCATTCTCTATGACGGGGACGAGTCCTTACTGCTGCTCTCTGTTTTAGACACTGAGTTTTGCTTTGCTTTTCGTCATTTCTTTCTGGACGGAGAAAGAGAGAGGAAAAAAAAAAAGGGTCTACCAATTTCCTTTTAAGAGACTAAGTTTTGATGATCCATTTTTCCAGCCTGATACGATTGGTATTTTATGGATGTTTTATTTTTTTTATTTTATTTTTAATTTAATTTTTAATAAAATATTAATATAAGCACTTGTTTTTCTTCTCTACTTACAATAATTTGCTAGATTTGCAGAATCTTTATTCAAAATTTATCGAATTTTTGTAAATCTTTCTATATTTATTTGAATATTTTATAAAATTATCATATTTTTTTTATTTCTTCGCATCTATTTCTTCTATTAATGATTAATTCACTTAATATATTTTTCTAGTATTTTAATTATACTACCTCAATGCCTAAATTACTCTATTATGCCTGAACAGTTTTTTACATCTACCACCTCTATACTATTTATATTCAATTAGTCTTAATGACTTCATTATATTCGTACGCATAATTTGAATTTTTAATTGAGACACCTTTACAAGTAATAATTCTTTTTTATATATATATATATATATATAATAGTATAATATATATATATATATAGATGATATAGTAGTATATATTATACAGAGGCCGAGATTTTGCTACAGGACGAGGTAAGGCGACAGCCTAGAGCCCGCTCTTGCTACTTGAGATTGCTTCGGGAAATTAATTGAATAAAGTTTATTTAAAAATGAATTTCAAAACGATTAAACTAAGCTACAGGGTGTCTCGAACTCCTGTAATATCTTTTACGCCAATTAATCTAAATCTGCAAGTTATAAAATCTTTTCTGTCAGTAAGATGTGATACTCTTATCGGTATGAGGCTTGGATTTCGTTAAAAGAGAACCCTATTTCAAGTCTTTAGCTATTATCAATCATCAAGGTATGAATATCTACTTTTACCAGAAAGATTTGGAAACATCTTAATTCTCTAAATCTATCTTAGTACGATCTTTGTACATCGTCTTTCATTATCTCTCTGACCATTTGTTCCTCTGCTATGCCTAGCCGATTACTAAAAGTAATGACCTTTGAAGTAACCTGACCCTGACCTTTTTCTCATCTTCCCTATTGGGGGAGCGAGAACATGCTATTTTTATATTTCAGACACTCAGTGTATTTATTATCTACATCTGCAAAAGTCATCCTCACAGCGGTTAAATCTTTTTAAAAGACACATCCAAGCCTTCACATTGGCATTAATATTATTGATTAATCTCCTTTGTTTCCTGGTACTTCTGGAAGTACACTATATTCCTGTATTCTTGGAAAGACCACATTATTTTCTGGGTACTTCGTTGGAAGGACCACAACTATTTTCTGAACTTCTTAGAAGGAATCACATTATTTACTGGTACTTCTTGGAAGGACCACATTGATTTCCGTACTTCTTGAAAAAGGCGCACATTATTTCCTTGGTACTTCTTGAAAGGACAACATTATTTTCCTGGTACTTCTTGGAAGGACCACAACATTTCCTGGTACTTCTTGGAAGGACCACATTATCTGTCTTCTTGGAAGGACCACATTATTTCCTGGTACTTCTTGGAAGGACCACATTATTTCCTGGTACTTCTTGGAAGGACCACATTATTTCCTGGTACTTCTTGGAAGGACCACATTATTTCCTGGTACTTCTTGGAAGGACCACATTATTTCCTGGTACTTCTTGGAAGGACCACATTATTTCCTGGTACTTCTTGGAAGGACCACATTATTTCCTGGCTACTTCTTGAAAGACCGACATTATTTCCTGGTAGCTTCTTGAAAGGACAACATTATTTGCCTGCGTACTTCTTGAAGGACCACAACATTTCTGGTACTTTTGGACAGGACACATTATTTCTGTACTTCTTGGAAGGACCATATTATTTCCTGGTACTTCTTGGAAGGACCACATTATTTCCTGGTACTTCTTGGAAAGACCACATTATTTCCTGGTACTTCTTGGAAGGACCACATTATTTCCTGGTACTTCTTGGAAGGACCACAATATTTCCTGGTACTTCTTGGAAGGACCACATTATTTCCTGGTACTTCTTGGAGGACCACATTATTCTCTCACTATGCACTTCTGAACTTTCTTCACACCACCCACAGTTTGCTTGCTCTGTTTGTGGGGTTTGTCCATTCTTGACGGTAGCATGGATCAACATTATCTTGGATGTTGCCACTAACTTCACAAACCATTTCTTGAAAGGATAGAGCCTAGAGATATTATCAGCTCTTTAGCTCCTGCTGACCTTTTCTCCACCTCCTTCTGTCCAAAATTATGTTCTATAATCTCTATTTCTATTCTCTATTAGTAGTCTAGAACAGTTCATCCTTGTATTTTTCCCATTTCTCATAACTTGAGCCAGTTTCAAGTCGCCATGTATCGATTCTGCTCATGTAAGCTTTGAATTCCTTAAAAATGTAATGGGCTCCTCAACCTGAGTTTGCTTCATTTAGGGCTTCTGGCCTTTTCACAGAGGTGAAGATATATATATATATATATATATATATTATATAAAATATATATATATATATATATATATATATTATATATATTATATATATATAATTATATATATATAATAATATATCTATATAGTATGTATATACACAAATGTTTTTCCTAGTGGCTCTCAATTTCCAGATCAATTCCGTCCTATATATATATATATATATTATAGTATATATATAGATTATATATATATTATATAATATATATATATTATTATATAATATATATATATATATAATTATATATATTATATATATATATATAATATACGAGTAATTGTCCTTAGAGAGAGGGAGATAAGGAGAGAGGAGAGATAGATAGATAGATAG
>JABUQX010005218.1:0-12500 GCA_015478945.1 Trachelipus rathkii | reverse complement strand
GAATGTTTTAACAAACCAAACAATAGGGTGTATGCTACTCTATCTAAGGAAGTTGCAGAAATAGTGCCACGTGTCCAATGAGGTCATCATGTGGCTTATGTGTAGGTTTGGTGGGTCACAGACATCCCCTTTTTTAAAAAAAAATAGTGTTAAAACCTGGGCAGCCGTGTATCAGCAAGACGTTCTTTAAGGTGTTGTAAAACCTCTATGTCAGACCTTTTTCCAAAATGAACCACTGGCCTTTCAACAGGGTTCAACACCTGCACATAAAGCAAGATCTACTCGAGCTTGCTCAGAAACAATGTTTCCCATTTTCTGAAGGTTAACGATTGGCCTTCTGGTAGTTTCGATCTTGATTCTTTGAATTACAAACTATCGACAGCTCTAGAGGGTATGTTCTGCTCAAAACGACACCAAAATATTTGTTTATTTAAGGCCGAGCTCTTCACTGGTGCGGGGCGGTGTGGTGCGGTGCGGTGCAGTGCAGTGCGATGCCGGTGTGGTTGTGGTGTGGTGTGGTGCGGTGCGGTGCGGTGTCGGCGGTGCGGTGAAGAAACGTTTCGATGGTGCGTGGTGCGTGCGTGCAATAGACGACTGGCCAAACAACGTAAGACTTGTGTTAAAGTAAAAGACAGTCATTTTGAATGACTGTTGTATTTTGTTTTGCAATATAATGGTTGCGGATTATATTGTGAATATATTAAGTTGAACTGCTTGTATTTTCTACTTGACACCACTTTTTGTGGTGTATCAGTATTTTGTGATACCTAATATATATATTATATATATATATATATATATATATATATAAATATATAGTATCATATATATAATATATTATATATATATATATATATATATATATTATATGTATATATATATATATGAGAGAGAGAGAGAGAGATGCAGATGAGAGAGACGAGAGATGAGAGAGGAGAGAGAGAGAGAGAAAGAGAGAGAGAGAGATGAGAAGAGAGAGAGAGAGAAGAGAGAGGAGAGAGAGAGGAGAGAGATGCGATCGGTTTTTAGGATTTTTTTTAAAAGTGTTTACTGTAATAAAAACTACCTCTTCTACAAAAAAAAAATTTTTTGTTTGAAAACTGGCACGTTAAAAGTGTGTTCCTTGTATAACTTTAAGAGTACGTAATTAATGAGTAATACCATATATAGGCGGAATATAAGTTCTTCCTGTCCAAGATTTAACCTGTTGGGAATGTGGACCAATATTGACTTGGGAGAGGGAATTGGTGCCATTTTCCCCCAAAAATATTTTTTTTTTTTCACAAATTTTCTTAATTTTGATCCAATTTACATCAACAAGAAATCGGAAAGTTACTTTTGGAGAGTTCTAAAACATTGAATTTAAGAGTTTTTCTGTATCTCTCTATTTATTTATTTTTTCTTGACAATTGAAAGCGAAATTAATTTGGAATGCCAATATCTCTAGAATAAAAAAAATAGCCTTTACGTATATTAAAATTTCTCTGATCTATTTTCAAGCAGAATTTTCCAGAAAAATGTTTAAAAGTTTGGCCATAATGAAAAATTGCGCATTTTGTTCTGCTCATGCCGAATCGTATACAGAAAAGCGAGAGTAAAACGTTGACAGGAAGAAATTGAGGAGACCAATTTTTCGACTTGAGTTCGAGAAATTTATGGACAGTTATGTTTAGCTATTTATTATCTAATATTTAAATGTTAATTCTTTAAGTGCACACACACACCAAACATATTATATATATATTATATATATATAGTATTAGTATATATTATATATATATAGTATATATATATATATTATATATATTATATATATATATATATATATATATATATATATATATTTTTATAATTTGGGGAAATATTAGGATTCACAATTTAAATAATAAAATTATGCTATTGTGTAGCTAAATAATACGAAAAAGAACAGAACATATAATATATTCAGTTGTCTTAAATTTATATTTTTATTTTTTTTAAAAAAAAAAGTCTAATGTAAATATCCACATGTGCCAATTAAAATCTTGCAATCGTTGTCATACTTTACTCAACCTTTTATCTCTGTGAATATTTTGTTAGTCCTTCTCCAAATCCTTTGTTTCTCCCCTTCTCTTTCGTAATACGTCAAAGCGCTTTTATTTAATCTTTTGTGTCCACACGCTCCCACACTCCTGTTTAAGCGTAAGCCAATTGTGTGTTTCCTTCTCGTGTCGCCATAGCGGACTATATATATTCCCCCCAACCTCGATTCCTGTTGCAAACCAATATCTCTCTTTATGAATGCTCGCTGCAATATTGCACAAAATGACTGTCTCCTCCCTTTTGCAACAGGCCATTACACCATCAATTGACTAACAATTCAAATTTGAAAAGGTGTTAAACCGCTTTGCCTCTTTTTTTTCTTTTCTTTATAGATTTTTTTTTTACCTTTTTTTTATGTCAGATTTTAACAATGTATTTAGAGAGTTGTTCTTTAGCTTATTTATTCACTTTAAAATATTTTAATAAGAATAGGAAAAAAAATGCATGGGTGTTGATTTACTGATGCATATTGCAAGATTTTCAATTGCTACGGGAAGTGCAACGAGGGGAACGAAACTTGACGAAAATTTTGGAAAATTTTCAGAAGTTTTCGCTATTTTCTCTTTCATTTTCGTTTACAAACCTGAAATAAAATTATTATAAAACGAAGGAAATTCTTGTTTGTTAATCAAAATCAATATTTTAATATATATTCTGCTAACATTATAATTAAGAAATATAATATTAATAATAATATATTTCAACTTTTTTTCTTGTATCATAAACATTGCTTTATATTTACTATATAAATAAATTTATATTAATATATATTACTACTACTACAGAATTATGTTATACTATATTTATAATATATATTTATATTTATTATACATAATAATTTATAACTATAATATATATATATATATATTATCTCACTAATATATATATATATAATATTATTAGTATAAAAAATATCTCATAGTCTTGTTTATTATATATTATATATATATAGTATAATATAAAATATATATAGGTATTTATATATATATATATATATATTTTATAGCATATAATATATATACTAAATTATATTATAATATATTAGATATATATATATATATAAAAAAAGTAATTATATATATATGATTGATTATATTACTATTATATATATATAATTAAATATATATATATGAAGTAGTGGCTATATATTATTTCATCAAAAATCCACTATTACATTATTATAATATAATGGATGATATATATTGTATGTATATTTAAATTTGTGATATTTTAATAGTATTATAATAGTATAATATTTTCTACTATTATATAATATATATTATTTATATTATATATATATATATATATATATAAGTAAAGCAATAATAATAATGATGTGAAAACTTTATTACAGAATCATATAGTTTAATTGCTATTATCAACCAATAGAACATATGTACTGAGTTAATGGGAACATTCGATAAAATCGAAAGTTTTTTGTTTTCTTTTTATTGTTTATCAATATTACTATATCTTTGTAATAAATAGGGAAAAGTGAAGAATATAAAATTAATCTGTGTAACCTGCTGTAACAAACAAAAACAACACAAACAAAAATATTAAATAAATATAAGTAATATTCCATAAAATTTTTATTTAATGTTTTCTATGAAAAAAAAAATTGATTTCTAAAAAGATTAAATTTAATTATTATTATTTGTAAAAAAAAAATGGCGTCAATCAAAAGTAAATCTTTTAATGTATGTAATTACATCATTGAAAGATGTTTTTTTTTTCCTTATACAATTCCAGAAAAATTGATTTTTCTTAAGCACAATCGGCATATAAATTACTATTTTCTGAGTATTTAAATAAAGTTAATTAAATAGGTAATTGTCAGCTAGTGGAGAATGTTGAAAAAAAATATTTCTAAATATATATACATACTATACTATGTTTTATTATATATTAATTATATATAATATAAAATTTTTAATATATATAATATATAACTATATTTCATATATATAAAATATGACTAGTACCTTTTATCTATAGTACTATAATATTATCGTTATATAATAAATTTATTCTAATTCATATTATATAATAACGATATATATTATATATATATTATATATATATATATATATAATTATAGATAATATATAACTATCATATATATATATTATATATGAAAAGTATTAAAATATTATATCTGAATTTTATTATATTATTATTCATAGGTATATACTATATTATAAATGTTTTACAATATACTATTAAAAAAAAAATTTTTTTACCTTTTGGCACAACACATCATCATAAGTATATATATAATACTATATAAATTTACTATGATAAATATATATATTATTAATAATTATTATGGTTTATTAAATATCATATTAAAATAATATTTAGAGTTTTCTTTCAATCCATACAATTTTTAAAAAAAATTAAATATATAGCTATTAAAAAATGTTGAGATTAACGGATTCTAAAAAAAAATCGATTTTTTCTTTAAAACGTTACTTTGTCCTCTCTCTTGACACAGGAAGCATGCGCTTGCCACATGTTGTTACTAAAATATTACAATTACATATATGTAATAAATATATATAAATATATATATAAATAATAGGTTAGTTTTCAATATTATAATATAATATAATTATTATATATATATATTATAGTATATATTATAGTAATAATAATTAGTACATATAATATATTATATATATATATATATCATAAAGATATAGTACAGAAAAGTGAGCACGAATGTTTGTTAGGGTTCGAATAAGTCGAGTTAGTTAAGTTATAAGTTTGTTATTATGTCACATATATACTGTGTAATAACTTAACAAAAATGTATCATTACCTAACCTAAGCATCTAAAGAGATCAAGATGAAAACATTTTATATAAATTTCATGAAAATCATATAATATAATATAATTGATATATAAATATAGATTATCTTATTATTAATTTAGTAAAATAATATATATGATATTATCAAATATATATATTTATTTATTATTATTTTTATATTAAAATAATATATAGATATATATATATACATATATATATGTATATATATAGCTATATATATAATATATTATATATTATATATATATACATAATAATATTGTATCCATTATGTAATAATATTAGGTCCAAGAAGGCTATATATATACTGTTTTATTGAGAGTTTTTGGCATCGATTATTTTAAAGGCCTTTTAACACATGGGAAGAGAAAGGATTATTAATCCAATAACGATTAATCTGAAAAAATCGGATATTTTCGTTCTCGATATAAATCTCAACTATACCTTATATATAATAATATAAATGTATACGTAGTATATAGTATATTAGTGTGGTATATTCTCTATTATTGTATTATATAATCTATTATGTAAAATTGATTATAGTTCTATATATTAATTGTTATAGGTATTAGTATATTTAGTATTCTAATTTATATTATTATTATTATATATTTTATATTGATATTATTCTTACACGTGTTTTGAATGGATTATCACTCTGCGTACTTTCTTTCATTCTTTAGGAGCAACGATCAGATCGCAATTTGCTCAATTTTTTCTTTTTATCATGCCAGATAAATCAACTTGCTTCTGTAATTTTTTGCGCCCGAATTCATATCATTTTGTTTTTTTTTTTTCTGTTTTATAGTTTTGTAAGGTTCTATTAGTATTTGGGTTGTAAATCTTTTATATTATTATATATTTGAAGAAAATATAGTTTTATATATTTATATAAGTGTTTATATAATATAAGTCCACGTAAAGAATGTGATAAGTTTTATATATTATTATTTTATAGTGTGTATATGTATAATAATACGTATGAGATTATTTTATATATAAATTCCATGAATGAAGTGGATTATATTTTATATATATATATAGTCTATATATTTATTGATTATTTACTTATATTTATTGTATATATTATATATACAGAGGAGATAAATTATATGTATAGCTGTTTTACAGTGAGGTTGTATTTTTATTATGGTTGTTTATACATAGTTTGAGGTATAATGTGATGTGCTAGTAGATTTTATGAAGCCGTTTAGGGTTAAAACGTGTATGTTGTTATAGCTTTATTACACTAAATTTAAAGTCATATTGAATGTTACAATGTAATAAAGTATAGTTTGTGAAATATAGTAGCTCTAGTAAGTATTGTTATGTATAGACATGTAGAGAGTAGTTATTTGATTGAGGATTAATATGTTTTAGTATAGTTATTTTAGTTATTTATGTTATATATTAATTATTAATGAGTATATATATTAGTTATTTGATTAAGCAATCATTTATATAGTATAGGTTATATAAGTGATTTAGAGATGTTGTAGTGAGTCACAGTCGCGAGCAGGAATGATTTATTAACTATCTATTCTATCTTCATATTATACGTTAGGTGAGCGTTTGGTTTTTGTATATTATAGTTTGGTCTATTTAAAGTTCTCTAGTTATATACTTCTAAGAATGGTTGTCTCTCCATCTTCATCCTCCTTAATCTAATTGGATTGGATATAGGATTGAGTAAGGTTTTGCGTAAGTTTAATGACTATTTTAGTTCTTATTTATTGTGTCCATTAATTTGTATGCTCTAGATGTACTTATTTCTTGAAAGAAGATAACGAAGGGATGGAAGATAATCACGTTTCTCTCTCTCTCTCTATTTTCTCTCTCCCACTCTATTCATCTTACCAATTACTAATATTGTTTTAATCACTTTTTAACACCATTAAATTTACCTATATATGGTTTATTATGTTATTGTATTATTATTGATGAGTTATACTATTAGTATAATAGTAACGTTTATAGTATATATAGTAGTATATAATATATTAATTAGTAAGTAAATATTATGTTATTTTTAGGTATATATTATATTTAATATAGTAGTTGTGATAATGGTATTTATGTGTGTTGTGGTGCGTGGTTGTGTGCGTTAGTGTCTATTGGTTGCATTGCTGGTGTGATTTATATTTTTTGGGATTTATATATGTATATGGAGTTGTTATACCGAGAATTTGGGGTGTTTTGTTTTTGGGTTGTTCTGGGAGAGTGGGATGGTTATGGTTGTTTGTTGGTGTTGTGACGCGTGGGGTGTCTGTGTTGCTGTGTGGGGGTTTGGGTGTTTGAGGGAATTTCCACTTACAAATTTAGAAACTCTTAAAAGTAGACGATTTTTCCTAAATTTCACATTTGAAATTATTGTAAATATTAATAACTTGATGGTTCTTTTTAGAAAAAATGTTGTTTCATTGAAATATACATTTCAAATAACCTGAAAAGAGAATTTATTAATTTGTTTTAGGTGTCTAAATTGACGTTTTAATGAAATTTCAGATCTTTGCATTCCTGTATCGCATATATGTATATGATACTTCTTTATGTGAAGATGATGATGTAAATAAAAAATTTTAACCTTCAAAATCATTATGGTAAAGTTTTATCAAATAATAATAGTCCTTTTCCCCTTTCACAAGTACAGAATAATTCTCATAAATTTCACAAATTGAAAGAAATTTTAAATGTAAAATTGAGTTTTTAGAGGAGCTCTCCGCATGTCAAAAATACATGGGTTTCCTATGGTAATGCATTTTCACCCAGCTGAGATTTGAAATCATTTCTAGTTTTAATCGTCTTAATTAAAGTTTTTTTTTAATGAATGTTCTTTATTTCGTTATTATATATCGTGAATCTTTCATTACTTCCGAATTCCTGACCTTGATAAAAGGGTTATACTGTTCTAGTAATATTAGGGTTCCCTTTTCAGTAAAATACTTCACATTACCTTCACGCTTTTTTTTTAAGTTTATGAATTCTTCTTTTTGGTGAATAAGTATCGCATTTTCCTGAAAATTTCAATCTGCTATTTGAATTGATTTGCGTTCTCTTTAATTATAGTTAGGGTTGTCTTAATTCTGGATTATCCTTAGGTTTCTTTTTTGAAAAATATATGTGTTCCTTTGAAATGTAAATAAATATTAAGCAGAAAAAGCGAATTTATTAATAATTAGTTTTAGGTGTTTAAAATTGACGTTTTTTAATAAATTTCAATATTTTGTTTTTATATACAAATATTCATTCGTTATGTGAAAACCTGTTGTTAATAAAAATTATAACTCTAAATTACGCTTTTTTTTCTTAATTTCGACATTATCATTGAATTAAAACTCTTAAAGTAAAAACGATTTTTTCTTAAATTCATACATTTTGAAAGGTTATTTGGTAATTAGTCTTAAAAATTGAGTTTTTAGATTCGGTAGTTTTTTAGCATTTTGGAAAAATAAGTTGTTTCATTGAAATGGCAAGATTTCATTACTTTCTTTGGAGAAAGAGAATTTATGTAATTGTTTTAGGTTTCTTAAATTGACGTTTTTTTAATGGAAATTTCAATATTGTGTTAAGATATGTTTATGTACGAAATATGTCATTAGTTGTGAAAACCTTGTTTTTACATAAATAGATTGTTTAACGTTCTATAATATTTACGCTTTTTCGTTAATAGTTGTTTCACATTACGAAAGTTTTAGAGGACTCGTTTTTAAATATGTATCGATTTTTCTTAAAATTTCAACATTTGAAATTAATGGTAAATCTTAAAAATTGAGTTTTAACGGTATGTTCAGCATGTTTGAAAAAAAATGTGTTATTCATTGAAATGCATTTCAAAAAGCGAAAAAGTGAATTTATTAATTGTTTTAGGGTCTTAAATTGACGGTTTTTTAAATGAAATTCATATTGTGTTTTATTGATTACCGCAGAGATTTCAATGAGTTTTGAATATCTGTTTAAATGATAATTTAAATCACTCTAACTATAGTTGCCATCTTCTTAAATTGCACGAAATACAGTAATTTTGTAGAATCTCTTTTTGTAAAAGTACGATTGTTGCCTGTATTCAACATTTGAATTATTTGGGATAAATTTTCATTTAAGATGTGAGTTTTTAACTGGTAGTTTTTATCAAGTTTTGAAAAAAAAATATTGTTATCATTGATTGAGATGGCAATTTCACAAAAAGTGTGAAATAGGTGATATGTTGTATAATTAGTTTGTTTTAGTGTTCTATTAAGTTGTACGTTTTGTAATGAAATTTCAATATTTGTGTTTTATAATATATTCAAATGATTCTTTACTTCGATGAAATTTTTCTTTAAAAAAAAAATTGACGGTCGAAAAGTTCGCTTCGTGTGACCTTCGTTCTACAGAAGTTAAAACAGATGAATATCTGTTAAAAGTACGATTTTTCGTCGTTCGCCCCTCTCTCTGGGTGGCGTGTTACTTTTTTTTTCCTATTCGAATCTCAAAACAAATTTGCGCTGCTCCTCTTCTCTAAAGTAGTTTAGCCTATAAAGAAAGCAGTTAACAATCATGATGTGTTGCATGTTTTTTATTGAATTTCATGTCATATTAAGAAGTTATATTCTCGAGCGGGAGATGTTTGATGGATTTTTTTTTAATAGTTTTTTTTAGTTTTTTCAGACTTTATTGACGTTTTTGTTAATATGGACTTTTATATGCAAACGAGTTTTTTTTTGTTTCATCTTCCTTGAACATCTCAGTGTGGAAAAACCTGTTTTATTTATAAAGAAAATTAACTAGTAGGAAAAATTTTTGGCTTTTTTCTGTCTGTTTTTCCTTTACATTTTTGTTGAAAGAAAAACATGTTGTCCAAATTTTATTATAGCAAAATTTGGATCATAGCCACTATTTTCAACTTCATGATAATCTGGAAATCTGGAAGTCTAAACGGTAGTTCAGCATGAGTGAAAAAATAATGTGTTTTCATTGAAATGTAAGACAGAAAAGACAGAAAAAGTGAATTTTATTAATAGGTTTTAGGTGGTCTTGAAATTGACGCGTGTTGGGGGTTTTTTAAGAAATTTTAATATTAGTTTTTATATACCGAATATTTCATTAGTTGTGAAAACCTGTTTTAATAAAAAAATTTATCTTCTAAAATTACGCTTTTTCTTAAATTTCCACATTACAAATTTAGAACCCTTAAAATTACGATTTTTCCTAAATTTCAACATTTGAAATTATTTGGTAAATTTTAAAATTGAGTTTTTAACGGTATTTTCAGCATTTGAAAAAATAATGTGTTTCATTGAAATGCAATTTCAAAAAGCAGAAAAGAGAATTTATTAATTGTTTTAGGTGTCTTTAATTTGTCTATTTTAAGGAAATTGTCAATCAATCGTTTTATAATACTAATAATTCATCAGTTAGGAACCTGTTTTAATAAAAAAATTTAACTTCTAAAATTACGCTTTTTCTTAAATTTTCACATTACAAATTACAAATTTCACATTAAAATTGAGTTTTTAACGGTATTTTTAGCATTTGAAAAAATAATGTGTTTCTTCCAAGAAAGATCACGAAATCATTTCAAAAAGCAGAAAGGTGAATGTATTAATTGTTCTTTGGTTGTGTAAATTGGACGTTTTAAGATTAATGTGAAATTTCAGAAAAATGTTGGTTTAATATGAACAATCTCTCAACAGGGGCTGATAACAGTAGTACAGTATTGTAAAGTAAAAAGAATTTTTTAACAGGTGGGGCACTTAATTATGAAGCGACTACAGAGAATGATCTTTATAAGTCAAATATTGCAATACTTCTATTTCTGGTGTGCTCTTATCTAACGAGGCAACTAATGTTTATGGCAAATCTTCATACTCAAAAAAGTTGTCATAACTACTATTGCAGATCGTTTCAATAACCTCGTTAGTGAATTCGACTGATTGTACTGTCTGTACTCGAGATTCTGCCTAAAAATAGAAATTAACATTTCTTGGTATTTTTTCCTATTGATTTCAATATTGAATTCAGGTTTTATAGTGAGCCATTTTAATTTAAATTCGGGATGAGACGTAGTTGCAAGGATAGAATCGTTTATCGGGGTCTCTAAACGAAGTAACTCGCCAAATCTATTCTAAAATAAAGAAGTTGCCGTTAAAGGAAGTGAATAAGCATGACGAAGTTTAGTTGTCGCTAAACGTTTAAATTTTTTTTCTACTGCTAATAAAGTTGGGAGCAAAGATCTGTAGAAACAGTTTTTATTGCTTTGTAACCTATCAATTGTCAATTGCAATGGCAATGGCAATGGTAATGGCAATGGCAATGGTATAAGCACCAAAATGTACTCTTTGAGGAATTATTTTTCTATATCTCTGAATCATGGAATTTGTAAGTTATTCAACAAATCATTGAGGATGCTTTTGTGGCATATAAGCGATAGAACACTGTCATATAGGCTATTCCACCTTATTGCACAAGGAAGTCGTAATTGACTTTTTATTTATTGTGGGTTATTTCCGCCTACTTAGGACGCCCAGATATGTTCCAAAGAGCAGAACGCTTACCGAACGCACTGTAGTGAAGTTTAGCGAAACATCGCGGACATCGCTAATTTTATGTCCGTTGTTCAAATTAAACTCAGAGTGTGAGATGTACACCTTAGGTGATTTTGTAAAGGCATTTCAGTAATATATTCTTTGTCAACCTCTATAGGGAAATTATGGAATTCCGAGTCATCCTTATCCTCATCGTCGATGTCGCTGTGAATTAATTCTTTGTCTTTATCTACACTGTCTTCGGTGACTGATAAAGTAATTCAATTCTAAATTTTTTAAAACACTTTGCAAAGTTGCTTCCGTTGTCTGTGATAGTTGCCTTGATGCTAAAACGCGATACAGAAAATGTTCTGTTTATGTTGTCAATTATTTCAGCAACTTTACCCCATGTATGAGCTCCTTTAATCCTCTGGGAGGCAAGAGTGCCGCAGTGTCGTTCGATTGTATGCTTGTCTATCTGTCCAAATATATATATATATATATATATATATATATATATATATATATATATATATATATATATATATATATATATATATATATATATATATATATATATATATATATATATATATATATATATATATATATATATATATATATATATATATATATATATATATAATAATAATAATAATAATAATAATAATAATAATAATAATAATAATAATAATAATAATAATAATAATAATAATAATAATAATAATAATAATAATAATAATAATAATAATAATAATAATAATAATAATAATAATAATAATAATAATAATAATAAACTACTCACCCAATGAACAGTGACGCCCATGAAGCTCCTGTGTTTTGTAGACCACACGTCGGCTGTTGTGCATAAGTATGACTGCTGGATTAGATTTGCATTTATTTTCCCGCAGACGTCTTCCGCCTTCTGTAAAATACGACGCCCAAGAGAACGTCTTAACATCACAGTCAACGTTGGATATACACCTGTATAATTACACACTAATATTCTGATATAGTTATATTCATACAAAATAATGAAAGTTATAACAATTCTATTGACTACAAAAAAACAAGTGGA
>JABUQX010005217.1:27500-30000 GCA_015478945.1 Trachelipus rathkii | reverse complement strand
CGTATTTCTTATTATTATTTTTTGTATTTGGTTTTAAGTCTAAACGATTTATCTTATTGGATTTATATTGGCTTATTAAAAAATTGCAATAATAATACATAAAATTTTCATTGTATTTAATAGATAGTGGAATGTTATATAATATATATATATATATATATATATAATATATATATATATATAATATATATATATATATATATATATATATATATATATATATATATATATATATATATATATATAATATATATAAAAAAAAATAAAATATATAATATATATATATATATACATATATATATATACTTTAGATTATATATATAAATATTTTTTATATATATAAAAAAAAAAGATATATATATATATATATATATATATATATATATATATATATATATATATATATATATATATATATATATATACTATATATATCTTTTTATATATATATATATACTTTCTAATAGTTAATATACTATATATATATATGATATATATAATATATATATATATATATATATATATATATATTGCGTGTGTGTAGATGTGTGTTTGCGCGTACGTGCTGATTTGTCAGATTCACTGTATGTTTAAAAAAATTAAAATAATATAGATATTTCTAAAATATATTTTATCTTTGTGAAAAAATATAAATAAAATATCTGAAACGAATGATTTATATAGCCTAGTTTTTTGAAATGAGACTGAAAATGAATAGTAAATGTTAGGCTTTCAGAAATAGATTTATTTTATTGATTTGCGTAACACAAAGAGACAAACTGCCATTCCAGAGACAGATTGAAATCCCTTTCCAGTTAGGAACGATCCCCTTTCCATTTACTCTATTGGTTCAGAGACGCCTCCACACTCAACACCATTTTTTACTCTATTTGTTTACATATTTTGTTTATTTATAGAGATTTAAATAAGAAAAATAATAATTTGTGATAACATAAAAAACGAAGAAATATTTAAATATTTATTAGAAATAAATAAAAATATTTGAATTTATTTATTTGCTTATTTTTCTATTTATTTATTTTTTATTTATCTATTTATTTATTTATTCATTCATTTATTAGCTCATTCAATTATTTTTTTATTTTAAATTATTTTTATTTTATTATGAATATTCTTATGAATTAATTTCTTTATTATTTTCCTAATAGATTATCTAAATTTATTTTAAAAATGTTATAAACAAAAATTTGAGGAACAAAAATATAATAAAATTCATAAAAATTGAGGACCAAAAGTCTGTACGTAGAATTCGTATGACGAATAAGATGACCCCATACAGGGCTCACATCGTTCACGGATTGCGTCCTGGAGACGCTGAGAGGAGATTAGGCTTCCTAGCTTTGATGGAAACCGTTTTTGATGAGGATATACACCTCCTTCAGAACATCCTGTGGACAGATAAGGCTTGCTTTACCTCAAATGGAGTGATAATCCGTTGGAATTGGCGGCACTGTGCAGATGAAAATCCCCATATCACTTTCAGTGCCCACCACCAGAATATTATCACTGTCAATGTGTGGTGTGGGGTCCTTCACAGTCAACTTATTGGACCTTATTTTTACAATGAGCACCTCACAGGCGAACGCTTTCTCCATTTCTTGCGATATATCCTCCCAGGATTACTGGCAGATGTGCCACTTCAGACACGGCGCAACATGTACATTCAACTAGATGGGTGTCCTGCACACAGTGCAAGGGGTGTGACGACCTACCTCAACCGTGTGTCTCCAGGGAAATGGATCGGGAGATATGGACCTGTGCCGTGGCCACCCCGCTCACCCGACCTCACCCCTCTCGACTATTACCTGTGGGGTTACCTAAAATCTGTGGTTTATGCAGGCTACACTACCCCAGTAACCTCGGTGGACGATCTGAAGCATCGTATTCGAAACGCATGTCGGGAATTACGGCCGATATCCATCGGTTTGGCAACGACAGAACATTGGATGAAGAGGGCAAGCGCATGTATCCGTGCAGGTGGTGGGCACTTTGAGCAGCATCTTTAAAAGTGTACGTCCGCAGACGTTGATGGCCTGCGACATACCTTCTGACTCATAACTGTAATAAAACTATCTTGCTAACCTGTGTTTGTTTTACCTATGTCTGTCGTGTACACCATTAAAGATTCAATGTTTTGAACGTGGATAGCGTGTACGGTATAAACTGTAGGTAAAAGTGTGTTAAGTAATTAATGTATAATTTCATACGTACATTTCAAATCTGGAATAAAAAATATACCATTCCATTCAAAAAAACATAGTTCCGCGCATTTGGACTACTGCGCATGCGCAAAAATAAACTGTAACTGTTCCACCTCGTAGAGCTACTTAAAGGACACAGGTTTTATTTCGAAAATTTTGTCACATACGCAATACTTCACGCGATACACAGCTGTTACGTATTCGCTGAGACACCCTGTATATAATATATATATTTATATAATTATACATATAGTATATATAATATATATACATAATAT
>JABUQX010005217.1:20000-22500 GCA_015478945.1 Trachelipus rathkii | reverse complement strand
CAATGAATTTTACATGATTTTCCTCCCTATTCATGATTTAAAATATTTAATTTTAAGATTTAATACATTTACTGTTTAAATTGTGCAGTAAAATCGGTTATTATCATATTCTAATTAAAGAACGTTTGACTCTGATATGATTGACTTTCTTTGACTTTCAAATATAAATTTCTTATATACATATATATATATATATATATATATATATAATATATATTATTATATATATACATACTATATATATTTTTATATATACCATATATATATATATATATATATATATATAATATATATATATATATATATATATATATATATATATATATATATATATATATATATATATATATATATATATATATATATATATATAGTAGATAAGTATATATATATATATATTATATATATATATATATAAATATGGATATTATTTTAATATATATCATAGTCATGATAGTCAGACTAAGTATATGTTAAGCTAATTTCAAATAATATGAGATTTTTTTAAAAAATTAAATTACTTTTTGAAAAAATTTATCATACAAAATCTGAAAAAAATGAATTGGATACTTGTTTTTGAAAGAGACTGGACATTTGAAGAGTAAATTTTAGACTTTCAGAAATAATTTTTTTATTGACATGCGACAAACACCACGAGACACTGATCATTTCAGAGAAAAAGATGACTGATATCCGCTATTGCGAGTTAAAAGACGATCCCTTCCTAGTTTACTCTAAATTGGTTCGAGACGCTTTTCACACTCAAAGCACCATTTTCTATTCGAAATTTGCTAAACAGTATTTTAGCTCATTTTTAGAAAATTTAAATTAAAAAGATCCTTTTATGAAAAGAAAATAAAAACCCTTTTGTCAGTTTTATATCTATATTCATCTATTATATATTATTAATCTATAATATTATATATTATAATAAATATTATAATTATATATATATATTATAATTATATATGATATATATATATAAAATAGTATATTATACTAATGTATATATTATAACATATAATATTATCCATATATTACTATATATATTATACAGTGGGTATCCAGATTTTTTTTTCCGGGGGGGCCAAAAAATCCTCACTTTTATATATATACTCTTCATTATAAAAATATAAAATATTTATATACTTATATTTTTTATTTATATATATATATATTCTATATATATATATATATATATATATTATTATATATATTATATATATTATTATATATATATATATATATATATTATATAAGTGAAGGACAAATATAAATTCCTAAGAAAAAATGGAAGAATTTATATGAATTACTAAAATCATTACTCAAATTAGTTAGAATTTAATCGACTGATATGAGTAGTAATTAACATCTTCAATATTTATTGCAATATTTGATGTTGTAGAGGAGGGCAAGTCAATAAGTCTTTCATCTCCAATAGTATTATTAAGCAGGTTTCAGAAAGTCTAATTTAAAAGCTTTTTCTATGGAAGCATTAAAACACAGGTAAAATTGCAGTATTTGCGACACGATGTAAATCATTTGAAATTGTGACTAGGAACAAGAATAGTCCATCTATTGCGGTTTTTTTGGCGACCTGTGCTTGTGATTGCCCATTTCAACATTTACTAATAATCCCATTCTGGCCTTTTCAGCTAACTCTCATTTGGGCTTTCGAGATCTTCCTTGTAAACATATTACACAATCTTTATCTTCTCATATGGCAACATACAACCCGTTGGTATGACAAAATTGCAAGAAGATTTAAAAAACCTCTCTATAAGCTAGATATTAAATCATACCAAAATGGATAAAATGGTCTGTGGGTCGAAGTAGGAATGTTGGGTCTGTATTTTTGGAATTTGTTAATTTACTGGTAGAGCAATTTTCAATACTTCATTCAAGATAAGATGAGGCTTACACATTTTCACAAATCGCTGAAATTCTAATGTTGATTTATCTTCTGATGGTTTCAAGTTTAGTTTTAACCAATGGACTTACGAGATTTGTTCCTGATAGCGACGAATTATATAAATTAATTTATAACTTCTGTACTTTATATTATTAACGGATATTATAGATACTTAAAAATTTTAGTGTCTAGAAAATTTCGGGGGGGGCCATGGCCCACTGGCCCCCCTAAACTACGCACTGTATATATATATATTATATATTAATATATATATATATTATTATATTATATATATGTATATATATATATATATTTATATAATATATAATATTATATATATAAAATATATAATAATATATATATATATATATAATATATATCATTAAATATATATATACTATATATTTATATTATATATAGTATTATTATTATAATTATATATATATATATATATTATATAATATATATTATTATATATAATATATATATATATACTATATATATGTATAGTATATATAATATAATATTATTCTTATTTTCTTTTGATTGGCTATTTCCACACGTAAACATGATATATATATATATATT
>JABUQX010005217.1:0-15000 GCA_015478945.1 Trachelipus rathkii | reverse complement strand
ATAATAATAATAAGTAATAAATAATAATATAATAATAATAATAATATATTAATAATAATAATAATAATAATATGTTTAAATTAGTTGCAATTTTTATTAAAATTTATCCCTCGAAATTTCTTTACATAAGTTCATACAATTAGTTACTGTAAAATAATGAATTGAATATAAAAATATAAATAATAATTTTCCACAGATTGCATGTTAATAAAGCTATTTTACGTTAATTATCATGAATGCCAATGAAATTTACATGATTTTCTTCCCTATTTCTGATTTAAAATATTTAATATTTTAAGATTTTGTACATTTATTGTTTAGATTGCATGGCACAAGAGTTTATTATCATACTATAATTAAAGAACGTTTGACTCTGATATGACTGAATATTTTTAACGTTTATATATATATATATATATATATATATTATATAATTATATATATATTTATATATATATATATATATTATATATATATATGATTATATAAATATAAACTATATATATATATTATATATATATATAATATAGTATAATATATATATATATATATATATAATATATATATATAAATATATTATTTATATATAATATATATAATTATATTATATATAATAATATATATATATATATATATATTTATTAATATATGTATTATATATATATATAATATATATATAGTAATATATATATTATTTAATATATATATATATTTATATTAAATATATATATATATATATTATATGCTTTGGAACCACTTAACTTGGGGCCACATGGCTCCGCTGGTTTGCTCCTATGTTACCAGGAACAAACCAACAAAGTCAAGCAAACAACATGGGCACAACACATGTAACAATTGTCAATAATCAGACGAAGAAAAATTTCACTCGCGTCGGGCCGCTATCCGTTCACAACACGTCGCGTAGACAATTTACAAGACGGCTCTACACCTGGTCACATCCTCTCATATATATGATACTATATTATTATATATATATATATATATTATATATATAATATATATATTTATATATAATATAATATTATATACTATATAATATATATATATACTATATATAATATATATATAATATATATATTATTATATAATATATATAATATATATATATATATATATATATTATATTATATACTATATATATATATTATATATATTATATATAATATATATATAATATATATATATAGTAATTATATATATATACTCTAATATATATATATAAGATATATATATTATTATATATATATATATATATATATATATATATATATTATATATATATATATATATATATATATATATATAGATATGGTCTATATCATATATATTCATATCCTTGTGAAGAGCCAAGAGGTTACACTTTTAAGAAGAAAGATAGAAATAAGGAATGAAAGAGTCAGAAGAAAGTCGGACGATGAACCTCCTGGTAAGGAGGATAGATGTGGAAAGTACACTCTTAGAAAAAAAGGTTCGAGATAGAACCATTTAGGGTTCCCCACGTTGTCCCGTATTTAGAACCCTTTTGGGGTATCATGTAGAACCCTTTTGAAGGGTTCCAAAAAGAACCGTGTACAATGGTTCAGCTTGGAACCCTTAAGGGTTCCAAAACTAACCATAGAACGGTTTGAAATAGAACCATTTAGGGTTCCCCACGTTGTCCCGTATTTAGAACCCTTTTGGGGTATCATCTAGAACCCTTCTGAAGGGTTCCAAAAAGAACCGTGTACAATGGTGGTTTGGAACCTTCAAGGGTTCCAAAAATAACCATATGGAACTTCTTTAGGGTTCCAGAAATACCTATATAGGCGGTTCAGTATGGAACCCTTTAAGGGTTCTTTGGTCACATATTTCGAACCTTTTAGGGACTTCAATTAGAACCTTTATTGCAGGGTTCAAAGCTAAATACTAAAGGTTCCTCAAAGAACTTTTAAGGGTTTCATATTATTTATGAATATTTTTAATATTATTATATAATTTATATTATATATATATATATATATATATATATATATATATATATATATATATATATTATATATATATATATCTTTTATTATTATATATATATAATATTATATTATATATTAATGTTCAGGTAATTCTTTATTCTTTTTGGAAGATAGAAGAAAATCAGGTAATAAAAGAAATTAAATTAATTTTGATAAAATATATTATGATATATATACATAAACTACAAATAAAACTACATAATATAATTTGCAATAATATATATATATAATATATATATATATTATATCAATTTATATGTCATATACGTATAAATACAAAGGTTATCTATCGATCACACTAAGCCATTCCGGAAGAATCTTATTGAATAAGGTAAAATACCTTATTAGATAAAGTAGGAGTACCAAACACAAAATTAACTAACTAAAGAGAGAATTTCAGACACAATTTAAATATAAATTAATAAATATTCAAAAACGTCTTTTTGTGTAATATGTGAATTTGCATTTGGCATTACACAAAATAATTTTTTGTTCAGGCTAGATTTTACTATATATACAATGATTTCAAACCAAAAACGTACGTCTAGATAATAATTCTGTAATATATATATATATAATATATATATATATATAATATATAATTATATAATATTTTTATATTATTTATATATATATATATATATATATATAATATATATATATATATATATATATATATATATATATATATATATGGGCATTAAACAAAAGCATTTATTAAAAAGATATTGAAATAAGTAAATACCTTATTAGACAACAAAGTAGGAGTACCAAACACAAAATTAACTAACTAAAGAAAGATAACTTCAAACACAATTTAAAATATAAAATAATAATAAAATAATAAAAACTAGTCTTTTTGTGTATTTGATTTGCATTTTCCACTAACTAAATGTAGTTATGATTATTTTAAAAGGTTTTATATATTTCTTCATGAGTTCTGATACAATCGGAGAATTGGCATAAAAATATCTTAATATTTGTAATATATATATATATATAATATTATAATATATAGTATATATATAATATATATATATATATATATATATAATATATATATATATATATAGTATATATATATATAACTATTATATTATATATTAATTATTATTATATATATATATTTATATATGCATTGAACAAAAGCATTTATGAAGATCTTATTGAAATAAGTAAATACCTTATTAGATAAAGTAAGAGTCCCAAATATAAAATTAACTAAATTAAGAAACAGAACTTCAGACACAATTTAAAATGTAAAATAATAATAAAATATTAAAAACTAGTCTTTTTGTGAGTGTGCGACTTGCATTTTCCTCTAACTAAATGTAGTTATACCTATTTTTAAAAGTTTTATATTTAGTCCTTCATGAGTTCTGTATACAATCGGAGAACTGGCATAGAAGGCTTCCCATTGCTTGGGAACTGAAAGCAAAACTTCATAAAATTGAATGTGTGTTAACGATGACTTTGTTGTAAGCCCAAATATTGATGTTTTTTGAAGTCAGTGGATTTTTCTTTTCATCAGTAAACACAATACACGGATAAGGAGATAGTTGTTCCTATATATAAAAAATAAAGTTTCATTACAATTATATAATATATTTATATATATATATATATATATATATATTATATATATATATATATATATATTATATATATATATATAATATATATATATATATATATATATATATTATATATATAAATATATAAAATTAAGGTAAAATTAAGAGTGAGAAGTTAAGTGAGCGACAATAAGGATGGTATGTAGAGGCGCTCGCTAGTAAAAACGGTTGAATTGTGAAAAGTCCGATAACTCGAACAATTGGGGCAAATGAAGGAATGCAATTGTTAGTAGTGCAAAGGAAGTATGCGGATGTGCTAAGTAAGAAGTAAGAATGTTAAAAGTGGAATGGTTGAATGAAGAGGTGATGAAGCGGTTAAAGGTAAAAAAGAGCGTGGTTGAATGTACTAAAAGCATGATGGAGACTCAAAAGAAAGATGCTTGGAATTATATAATGGAGGAAAAAAATACTAAAGGTGTAATAACGTAGGAGAAAAAGAGGGTAAATAAACAGTTTTGGAAGGAGGATGAATGGGATTACAAGGGAATAAGGAGCTCTTCTGGAAGGAAGCGGCGAAAGATTAAGATGAGAATAAGGGAATCTGCTTAGATAAAATAATAGGGGATGGTGCTTGTTGTAACTGATGAAAGGGTGTGAGGGGGATGTGTGGAAAGAACACTTTCGAAAATCTGCACAATATTACAGTAATGAAAGAGGTGATAGTGAATGTGAGTGGGTGATGGTGCAAGAAGGCGAGATGGTAATTGAATTGGATTTTGGAAGTTGTGTTAATAAGCGTTTTATGGAGGAAATAGTTCCAAGGGATTGGAGGAGAGCGGTAAATATTACCTTATATAAGGGTAAGGGGAAATAGGTAACTGTAGAAAATTATAGGGGGAATAAGTTTATTGAGTTGTTGTGAGGAAGGTATATGCTGGTATTTTGGTCGAAAGAGTGCGTCGAGTGACTTGAAGGACTGGATTGGTGAAGAACAAGGTGCGTTAGGAGTGGTAGAGGATGTGTGGGATCAAATCTTTTACATTGAAATAATGATTGAGAATGAGGAGAAGAAGAATAAATTTTATTTAGGTTTTTATGGATTTGCAAAGGCGTATGATAGGATTTTAATAGGAAGGTTTATGGCAGGTGTTAAGTGATATATGGTTGGTGGTTGGTGGGAGGCTTCTGAATGGAGTCAAAAGGTTATGTATGACGATAGTGAAGCGTGTGAAGAATAAAATTGGGGTATAGTGATTTTAGGATTAACAGCGGGGTAAGACAGGGTTGTGTTATGTCTCGCTTGGTTATTCAATTTTGTATAATGGATTGGGGTATGAAAGAATTAGAGGTGGGAAGGGCAGGAAATGGTGTTAGAAATGGAGATGAGGTGGGAGGTAATAATATAGGGATGATTTGGTTCGTGTGGCGTTAATCTGAAGAGAGTTGAGAGATTGGTAGAGAGATTTTGGAGGGTGTGTAAAGGAGGGGCTTGAAAGTAAACGTGGATAAAGTAGGTTATGGTTGTGATGATGACACTCCTCGTGTGAAAGTATGTAGAGTGGTGAGAGCTGGAACAAGTGTCTGATTTAAATTTTAGGGTGTATGTTGGATGAAGAAAGTGAACGGACGATGAAGGAGTGTAGTAGGATAAAGTTGTGAATGGCAGGAAGGTGGCTAGTGCAAATTTTAAATCGTTGGTGAAATGTAAAGGGACTAAAGTCTTGAGTGTGCTAGGGGTCTTACATGAGGTTATGTTGTTACCTTTGTTTATGTATAGGTAGTGAGACTATGGTCTGGAATAGAAAGTATAGAAAAGTTCAATGTGTTCAATGGACAATCTTAGGGTGTGCTAGGTGTGGGAAGAATTGAAAAAATGAGGAATGAACGTATTAGAAGAGTGGTTTGGTGCTGAAGAAAAGGTAAAATTGGAGAAATAAATGAACAGTGATGTTTGAGATGGTTTGGTCATAGGAAAAGGATGAATGATAGTCGGTTGGTTAAGCGGATGTATAGTGGCGAGTGTGTTGGGAACCGACCGGCTGGGAGACCGAAGAAAAAGTGGATTGAGTCAGTAAACGAATGTTTGAAGGAGAGAAATCTGAGTTTGGTAGAGGCGAGAAGAAAGGTGTATAACAGGAGTGAATGGCGGGGGATTGTGAGGGGGTATGGTTGTGGCCCACCTGGGCCAAGGGATGAACCCTTACGTTTGACGATCTACCATAGGTGAGGGTCCATCGCTGTCCCATGATGCTCTAGGGTGGATTTTCTGTCTGTGACGAGCTTCACTAATTAATGGTACTGAGGGGGCGGTAAGGCTGGGCTTTCTTTTCGACTTATGTCATGTTCTCCTACTGCTTTTCTTTTCCGATGCTCGTTACGCACCTTACTCCCATTCTTGGGAAAATAGAAGGCAGATAAAGAAGAAGAAGATATATATATATATAAATATATTTGTATATTATATATATATATATTATAAATATTATATACAGTTTTAAAAATTTGTCTTATAAATTATATATATATATATATATATATTATATATATATAGATATAATATCTATATATATAATACTAATAATAAACCCTTAATATATGGAAGTAAAGTTGCGTGACATGCACGAAGAGAAGCAGTGAGAACATGACAAGTCGAAAAGAAAGGCCAGTCTTACCGCCCTCATACTATTAGTGAGAACTCGGCGCAGTTTGAAATCCCCCTAGAGCTTAGGACCGCGACGGCCTCACTAATGGCTTTCGTCAAGTGTAAAGGGTTCATTCCTGCCAGGTGGACAACCAACCCTTCAAAACCCCGCCTTCATTCTATTATGCACTTTTTCTCGCTCCTGCCAACTCACATTTCTCTCTTCAGACATTCTTTTACTGACTCAATCCACTTTTTCTTTCGGTCTCCCCCAAGCGGTCGGTTCCCAACACTTCATACTATACTATCCGCTTACCCAACCGGCTTGTCTTCATTCGTTTCCACAATTGACTAACATCTCAAAGTACTTTCATTTATTTTTTCTCATTTACTCCTTTCTTTCCACACACTCCAATAATGATAAAAATAAATTATGGTAGGGGAGGAGTGTTTAGAATGATTAAAGAATGGAGGGTACTTTGCTTTTTTTATGCTGATGATTTGATATTATGTGATGAATTTGAAACAAGTTTGAGAAGATTGGTAGAGGGGTTTGGCAGGATGTATAAAAGGAGGTGTTTGAAAGTAAATGTGGATAAGAGTAAGGAGAATCCAAGGTGTGAAATCATGTTGGATGGTGAACAATTGGAACAAATTTTTATGTATCATAAAAGAGGGAACGGGTGAAGCAGTGTAATAGGAAAGTTATGAGTAGTAGGAAAGTGGGTGGTCCAATTAGATATTTGATGAATGCAAATGGATTAAGTCTTGAATGCACTATGTTTTTGCATGAGGGAATGTTGTTACCGGTGTTATTGTATGACAGCGAAACTATGGTGCGGAATGGAAGGTACAGATCTAAGGAATAAGCTGTTGAAATTGGATAATTCTAAGGGTGTGTTTGGAGTAAGAATTCTAATATGAGGATGTTAAGACAAGTTGTTGGTGTATGAAGTGGGGTGTGAATGCGAGAATAAATGAAGAGTTATAAGATGGTGTTGGTGACGTTTAAGAGAATGAATGGTCTGTTGACTAAGAGGATGCATAGAGGTGAGAATGTTGGGAATTGTACCAGTTGAAGACCTAAGAATTGAATTGAGTCGTAAAGGAATGTTTGTTGGAAAGGAAATGTGAATTAGATTCATAGTGAAGGAGAATGGTGGCAGTATAAAGTTAATGCGTGATTTTGAGCGGAATTGAATGTGTCCTAGCCCAGGGGGATGAACATCTAAACTGACCGACCTACCACAGTTAGTGTCGTCATCGCGCCGTCGTGAAGATCCTAGGTGCTTTTTTTGGCAGCGAGCGGGCTCACTTAATTGGTCCTGACGGGGGGGGGAGATTTCTTTCACTTACGCCAATCTTTTCCATTTTGCCTATTTTTTCATGCATGTTTGGGAACCTACTTGTTATAGAAGTTTTTGGTAGTAAGAAGAGGAAAGGTATGGTAACTATTCTAGATACGAACAAATATACAACATCCAGCGAACAAGTTAAATAATTAATTTTAACCTCACAAACCAATTTCTATAGTTTTAAAAAGAATTTGAAAAGCGAAATTATGCAACTTGGAGATAATTCCAATTTATAAAACATTTAGAATTCAAACTCGAAACTTACCACTTTGGGAAATTGTAAATAGGTAAATTTATTCAGAACTTCGTCAACCTTCATAGATTTCCCGTCTTCGGCTTGCATTGATGATAATCTGAAAGGCAAGCTACGTGGAAGATATTCTAGGATTTTAGGAAGATTTGGGTGAACCATGCCAACTTCTTCCATCATTGTATTCTCGTGCAATCGAGAGCTGTATTCATCTTCTGCATCTACAGGAATGTAGAGTGAAGCCTGTATTAGAATGAAACAAATTAAAATGATAGTACACACCAATTGCCCTGACACTTTCAAATTACTACAAATAATCACACCCAAATTTTTCTTTCTTAGTCTACATACTCCAGCCATTTCCTATTTACATCATAAATAAAAAAATTTGTTTTTTGAGTTACCTATATGAAGGATCTTTCATTTTTTGTTATTCAAATTCATTCGCCACTTATTTGACAAACCACAAAATTTGTTTAACTTCTGTTGAACATTTATACAACTCTTAATATTCCCAACTGAAGTTGCTAATTTAGTATCATCTGCAAACTTTGAAATCCTGCTTTATTCCTATATCCAAATTATATTTATTTAGATTAGGAACTAAAGTGGCGCTAAGCGAAACCCTGAGAACACATTTTTACAATTTAAAATATGATTTATGATATTTGAGTTTACTTGCTAACATCTTGCCCTCTGTTACTCACAACTTTTTCCAGCTAGAACCATTCTTTAAACAATATTATAATTCTATGTGCTTCTGTATAATTTTATACAAGCATAAATTAAATTTTAAATATATTCTTTTCATTTAATAAAAGTGTTTACAACACTTTTATAAAAATGTCTTAATTTGCTAACTAAATTTAAATAATTTATACTCACAGCTGTCTTTTTGCATGAGTGATAGTATTTCTTCCGAAATACTGCCTTCTTCTTTCTACGTTGATGTACCTGGAATTTTTTCTACTTATGTATTTCATCTACATTGAACAAATTTTTATTTCTGTCTTAAAATGAATTTTTCAAGTACTACTTTACAGTTCTGGAATATAAGCAAAGTAAAATTAGTAATATTATTATTACATTTATACTTAAAATGAAATAAAATTAGAAAAATTATATATATATATATATATATATAAATATATTATAAATACTATATATATATAATTATATATATATATATATATATATATATTACTATATATATATATATATATATAATATATATATATATACTATATTGTATATAATAATTATATATATATATTCTATATTTATATATATATATTATATATATAATATATATATATACTTATAATATATATATATATATTATATAATATTATATATATATAATATATATATCAGGGTATTTTATTTTAACTGGTTCAGAATGTATTGCTATGTCTTGGGTTACAGGAGCAACCTATTAAAAGAATATATGGCCTAAGTGAGCATGTGTGTGAGTGACATGCACCCTTGGATATTGATTTAAATTACGTATCAGGGTCATTTTAAACTTATGGCTTGGACTCTCATTGCAATCTATGAATAAATTCATTTGTTTGGCTTATTTATCTTCTAGGTCTGCTGGCTATTCTAAAATCTTAATTATACAAACTTCAAAATAAAACACATTTTCCTGCAATTCTCTTTTCTCTGAAATTATCATTCTCTGTGATTTCTATGTTCAATCGGTCAACTGCTTTCTCCTACTTCTCAAAATATGGCTCTGGACTTGGTGGTGAAGGTGTCAAAAAAAAAAAAAAAAAAAAGATTAAATCTAGAAGATAATAATAGAAGGCAATAAAAGAAGTGGCTCAGGAAAATGGGCTATTAAGAATAATTATTTACTGGGTTAAATTAAATTACAGAAGATTAAAAGGATTTTAAACACAATTAGTAATCTGCAGTGCTAATATGGTACCTTAAACTGGTAATAGTTTTTATTAATAAATTAAGCAGACAAAGATATGCCATTGTCATTAATCAAACTGAAATTTGAATATATTTGGAATAAGCACCATACAAAATACTTTAAAGTAAAGAATACTCATTGATAAAATATTCAAAATTAGCTCAACATGCATTATAGACAGATAGTTTAAAACTTGGAAGTCAAATAATCGTAGTTTATATATATATATATATATATATATATATATATATATATATATATATATATATATAATATATATTATCTCTAATATATATATTCTATATATATAAAATATATATATATATTATTATATATATATACTTATATGAAAAATAAATTTGCTACCTCTAAAAATTAATCTCTCTTGCTCAGATTTTTAAATCTTTTTGTAACTTCTATAAGATGAAATAGTCAACTTCAAAACATCAAAAAAGTTATGAAGCAAGTCTGACTAACAGTGTCAAACTTTCAGACAGAAACAAATGTGACTCCAAAGAATCTGACCCACACACACACTTTGACTCTTATTTCAAATACTTGATAAAAAAAATACTGGTTTCAAAAGCTTGGATTTTATGTAATTTTCTGAAAATCATCCTATCATTGTTAAATTTTTAGCTATTAATAAAACAAAGATTTTGAGATAAAGTTAAGGTACCAGAATTATATATTTATAATAAATTATATGGGCCTAGACCAGGGTTGGCCAACACACTTGGTGCAGTGCAGTGTGACATACAGATTCAGTGACTCAGTGTTGTGCTCATTGAAATATAGAGGTGCAGCACAGTGCAAAAATATGGTATTTGGTGGAGTGGGTGATTGTTTAGATAAAGGGCCTCACCTCCGATTTTCAAATTTTTTTTCCACAGTACACTGTAAATATATTAAAATTAAAGATAAACTTAGAATTAAAACTGTAAAACACCTATAACCAGATTTATTGAGGTAGCAACTTTCACATTTTCAGTAGGTTATATTAAATGTAAAAATTTTGCTGTTTTTCTTAAAAAATCAGATTTTAGCTATTTTCCCTAAGCCTTACACAATCTAACCTAGAGCAACTTAACTTGTTTTCAGGTAAAAATTCGAGAATCAACAGACTAAAAAGTGACATCCTTATGTGCACTTGAGCGCCATCATAACCTACTTATCCCTGTGGTAACTGTAGGTTAAGTTAGGTTAGGCTAAGTTTGGTTACATTTAGGTTAGGCTAAGTTTTTTAAGAAAAACAGCAAAATTTTAGCTTTAATATAACAGAAAAGTTGCTAC
Source organism: Trachelipus rathkii (assembly GCA_015478945.1). Taxonomy (NCBI): domain Eukaryota; kingdom Metazoa; phylum Arthropoda; class Malacostraca; order Isopoda; family Trachelipodidae; genus Trachelipus; species Trachelipus rathkii. The sequence goes on along the minus strand of JABUQX010005217.1, from coordinate 3,933 downwards.
CTCATTAATCTTATTATAAGGGTTTTACAGGCTTAATTTTATCTTTAATTTTAATACATTTGTAGTGTTATGGAAAAAAGCTTTGAAAATCAGAAGTGTGGCCCTTTATCTAAACATTTACCTTGCAGTGCATGGTGTGCATACTTTGGTGCAGTGCACAAAACTCCATTGCTCAGCCAACCCTAGACTAGATTAAAGATACTTCCAATTATCACCAAGCTTACACAAAAAGTATTATATATATATATATATATATATATATATATATATATTAAAAATGTATGTGAATATATATTATATTATTATAGTTATATATAATATATATATATATGTTAAACAATGTCTGTGAAATGTCCACAACTGCGATGTATGTGACATCCGCATGACATCCGCATTAAAATTGACATCTGCATCCGCAAATAAATCTGTTGAAAAAATCGCGTGAAACCCTTCAAACATCACTCCCATTTTTGTCATGAGGATGCCGGATGTTATATATCTATTATATATTTATTATATTTTAATATATTATATATATATATTATATATATTTATAGTATTATATAATAGTTTATATATATATATGTATATATATATATATATCTGAGTTTATCCATATACTTCAATAGGCTTTTTTTAATTTTATTTTATGTTTGCTATATTATTTGTGATGGAAAAGGCGAATTTGTTTTTAACATTATTAGGAAGGGGTAGTCTATATAATATATGTTGTTGCCGTGTTGCAAGTGAACAATTATTTAGATTAGCTGGTGTCATTTACGACAAGAAGCGTATGCGACTTCTTGGGCGAGAAGGCAGAAAAACCTTTATTTTTTAAAGCATATTTAGCTCATATAAAGTTTTGAAGTATGTAGAATTATGACTTCAAGTAAAGGCTATTTTTTGGTTAAGCTTTCTTGATGTGGGATGGTTTGGGGAAAGTGATGGTGGAATGCAAGCGGAGTTTGGGTGCTTAGTCCAGCATCCTGGAGAACTTTCCACTTCAATTGTAAGAAAGGCCAAATTGATTATTATATATATTATATAATATATATATATATATATATATATATATATATATTAATATATTATATATATATATATTATATATATATACTGATATAATATAATTTTGGTGCTGAACATCCGCATCATGAGGGTGTGACATTAACTCCACATCGGCGGATGTAAAAAAATCAATACATCCACATGATGTTAGAATTTCTCACTCCGCATCTGCGGATGTAAAGATTTGACAGTCTGATACAATATATATATATATTATATATTATAGTATATATTATATATATTATATCAATATATATATATATATAATATAATATTATATAATATATATATATATATATATATATTATATACTATATATATATATATATATTAATATTATATATGGTAAAATTACTGTTAGACAGCGACCCACACATTTTTGAGACAAAAAATTTTCTAAGTTCAAAAAATTTCAAAGTTTAGAAAAGTTAAGTTAAGTTGTTTTTTAATAAAATTGTTTAGATGGCAAGCTTTTCTGGCATAAAATTCAGAACTTGCAACTATGGGCAATAGATTCAGAAGCTTGCCACTAAAGAATTTTTCTTAAAAAACTTAACTTTTCTGAAACTTAGAAATTTTTTTGAACAGAAAATTTTTGGTCTGAAAATGTGTGGTCACTGTCTACAGTATTACATATATATATAATATATTATATTATATATATATAATTTAATATATAAATTAGAATATAATATAATTAAAAAATTAAATTAATGTGTGGGTCAGCTGTTACGTATTACATATATATATATATCAGGTCTATATGAGCAAGAATTGCCTGTTTGAGGTGTCACAGCTAAGCTGAAATATTTTCCTGATGGGAAAAGTTCTATTTCCACCACTTCCCATCTCATTGTTGAGAGAGAGAGAGAGAGAGAGAGAGAGAGAGAGAGAGAGAGAGAGAGAGAGAGAGAGAGAGAGAGAGAGAGAGAGAGAGAGAGAGAGAGAGAGAGACTTACAAATCCTAAACCAACATAGCTTAATATTAAAAAAATCAATTTTCTCATCCTTTATCATAAAAACAATTTATATTATGTAATCAAATAACTTCCTTATTTACCGATATATTGAATTTTTTTTGCTGTTTACGATTTATTATTTTTATCTATGGCTAGCACTGAGATATCATCTCGAGGGAGGGCCACAAATTTTCTAATTAAAAATTCAAATACCGGTCAAGAATAGGCATACAATAGCATAGCAGCTGGTGAATAATGGAAGGCTTAACTATCATTTAAATTATTTAGCTACATTGAAGAATAACCTAAAGTACCTTACCTTTTTAACAATTTTTGTCTTTCATTCACTCACTATATTTAGAAATGTTTTTTTTTTTCACTCTCTTTAATAGGCCCTTGACGAATACGATTCGCTGAGGCCACAATACATAGCGCCATATTTCCACACTGAAAGTTGCAAATGAACGCTCGCATAAATATTGGAGGGAAAATTTTAACAACAATTTTTTTTTTTTACTTATATTATGTATGATGCTTTAAAAAATTTTTTACTTTTAAAATATTTTAGCATTATTTCGTAATAAATTTTTAAGATATATTCCTTAATAAGTAAAACCGATCAACTTTATTAAAAACTGTTAGAACCCTTTCGTTCGTATGGAACCCTTTGGCATAGTGGAGAACCATAACACTTTGTGAGGAACCCTGTTTCATCGTGAAGAACCTTGGTTCTCTGTAGACCATTGGTTCTAGTGGACCTAGAAACCTTTTTTTCTAAGAGTGTATAGATGCTGAGAACATTTGGAGAGGATGCAAGGAGGAACGTGGCGAAAAAGCCATGATATTTGTAGACGCTTAATGGAAGAAGACTCAGATGAGAACATAATGAAGAAATGGAGGAATCGGTCCTAATTCTCTGATGAATGTTGAGCTCATATGTGTGGATGACAACAGAGGATGATGTGGGAAAGATAGAATGAGTGAGAGACGCTTCGAGTTCAAGTGACAGGTCGTGAATTTTCTAGGGGAAGACAGTAAAACAGTAATATATATATATATATTATCTTTAATTAATTATATTATATTATTACTATATATTATATTATTTTTATATAATATTATATTATATATTATATATAATATATATATATATATATATATAATTATATATATATTATATATATATATATATAATATATATATATAATATATATATATATATATATATATATATATATATATATATATATATAATTATATATATGCCTAATTTTGCTATATAAAAATAAATTAGCACATAATAAAAAAAAGATATATATTGAAAATGAAAATGAAAAACCAAAAAAATTGAAATGAATTTCGTCCCAGACAATTTTTTATGAAACAGTCTGAAATTCGAGATTAACGTCTCATGGTATCATATTTTCCTAGTTTATAAGCGGTTCTGTCAGTGCCGCTTACTAAATATTCCAACATTCGTTGGCAAATTTCAACAGGATTTTTTAAGATAAAGAAGATATTTATTCCTCAGAAAAATAGCTTTTTTAATTTATTTTCTTGATAAAAAATTAATTTGAAACAATTTTTGCGACCTTTTTGTCTTCCTATCGTAAAAGAGTCATTTGCATGCGTATGTGTGTGTATCTTATTTTTTCTAACTGTAGTATCTATCTATCTTGAATCTATACTCTTTAAATTCCTAAAAAGATTCTCTTAAAATTCCCTATATAAATTTCAAGCTTGCTTTGAGAAGTGGTGTTGAAATCTAACATAGCTTAAGTCATGATGGTATTATGCATTATTAGCGGTAAGAACTGAGCAAGAGTAAGAATTTGAACTATCTACATCTATCTATCTATTATCTATCTATCTACTACTTCTATCTATCTATCTATCTATCTATTCT
>JABUQX010005216.1:0-5000 GCA_015478945.1 Trachelipus rathkii | reverse complement strand
CATTTCCTCCGGTTATTGTTAATACCTCTGTCTTCTGTACGTTCATTCCTCATCCCGCTTCCTCCAATCCTCCGTAAACAGACTGCCACACTCCGAATGTCTCCTCTCTCTTGCTCAACATGGCAATCCCGATATGCCATTATTCCCCTTCAGAAATCTCCCAGTCTTTCCCTCACTTTCCTTATCACCAACGTCTAAAATATAATATAAACAGCAAGTGGGAGATAAACAGCTGTCCGTTTTCACTCCCTGTTTTTCACCTACAACAACAGTTATCGTTCTCGACTCCAAAGTTCTAACAATTACAACTGCATTTCTCATACATAATTTTATGCCTTCTTATCTACCCTCCTACTCATAATTCCTCTCCTTGCCCAAAGCTCTTTTCTTGGCAGCCGAATCAAAATGCCTTCTGCAAAGGTCGAATGAAGGCTCAAAGAATCTCTTGCCATATTCAGCAATAATTCTCCTAAACCACTTCTTAGTGTGAATAGAGGTCCGTCGTTCCTGCTGTCCTCTTCTATACCCGAACTCCGATCTCGGCTCTACTTCTCTCTCAACATCCCTCCAATATTCTTTCGTATATTTTCGCGAGATGGTCCATCAGTGAAATGGTTCCTCTATAATTTTAAGCTTCTGCATCTCCTTTACTTTATATATCGGATTAATTATTGCTTTGCCCCCAACCTTTAGGCACCTTTCCCTCTTCCAAACTTGTTTCTAAACTGATGATTCTCCTCTCGCGTCTCTCCTCCTCCAACCACCACTCATTAACACCCACTCCATTCCCTCCTGGGCCCTTTACATATATATATCATATATATAAATATATATATATTATATTAATATATATAATATATATATATATATAATAAATATAGGGATATATTATATATATAGTATATATATAATATATATAATATATACTATATATATATGTGTATATATATAGATTACCTCTTACTTCCTCTCCCAGGAAGGATACTTCATCCTGTCCGCGCAAGCATCATTCTCCAGACGTCCCTCTCCTCACTATTCCTTTCTTCTTACAGCGCTCTCATATTTGCTAGCTGACATCTTTCCAGAAGAGTTCTCCACAATTCCGCCATCACTTTTCGGTCTTCCACCTTGGTTCTTCCGCCCTCTGGTGTACCATTCCCCATCTTCTTTTCGGCATTTTTCTCCAGCTCCTCCTCTCAATGTTCCCACCATCTCAATTTCCCCACATCCATCTTCAGTGACATCTTCTTCACGGCTTTGCTTAATAATTCCATTCCTTATTCCTTTTCCTACTCTTTCAATCATAGTTCTTTAAATATCCTCATCTCCGCCGCTGTATTCTACTCTCCTCTTCTCGTTGTTGGTGTCCATGTTTCCGCTCCGTACAGCAGTGTCGGAGTCAGATATGCTGTTAAAAAGCACTTTTTAACCTCGCTGATTCGATGTATCTGCTTTCATCATGGAGTATACGCTTCATAGTAGCCACTACATTTTTCATTCTTCGCGTAATCTCTTCCCCACTTTCTCCCCTTCTGTTAAAACATTCTCGAGATAATTGCAGGTATTTTACCGCCATCACTCCCTCTCTCACCTCATCTCATCCCTACCCTCATTCCTCCGGTTACTTTTATAACTCTCAGTCCTTCTCGTATAGTTATCATCTTCATACCCTGGCGTTCCTCCACTCACAACAACAACTCCACCACCTCTGATATCGCCTCCCTCTCTCGCTGTAAACATGACCAGATCATCGCATAGGCCATTCGTCCCTTTTCAAATTCTCCCAGATCTCTCTTCCACTTTCTTATCCATCGTCTAAATATAATCATAAACAGCAAAGTGGCGATAAAAACACTCCCCTGCGTTCACCCCTGTTTTCCCTCAAACCATGCTATCGTTCTCGCACTCAGTTCTAACATTACCTCTCCCCCTCCTCCTCCATCCCCACCTCTTCTTCCATCATTCCATAAATCTAGTTTTCTTCTCCTCTCGAGTGCCCCTTTGTCGTGCAAATACTGAATATTCTATACTTAACGGCTATCTTCACTACGCACATCATAACTCTCATTTATAATTTTTCTCTCTGTATACATGGTGACAGTCTGTCCACTATAACATTCCGACACCATGCTTCTTATTCCTTCCTCGTACCCACGCACTATACAATGCAGAAATCTTCTCCCATCTCTCTTACGCTGCCTCATCACCCCAACCTACCTCACCTCCGCCATCCCCAACATATCTATCTTCCCTTCATGATATCTATTATCTCCTCCTCTTTATCTCCATAGGTACCCACATTTATCGTGGCACACCTATAATTCTTAAAAGTGTTTTCCAGATTCCTATTCCGTATCTCGCAGAAGTCGACCGTCTATACAGTTGGTCCGCTTCTAAGTGCCACGCTTGAGAACTGCAACCGAATTTTTTTCCCAAAGCGGCTTGCTAGGCTCATCTTGGAGATACACTTATGTATCCTTATATTCAGACTTTAGACTATCATGGAAAGTATAAAATATCTATAATTAGTATATATATATATATATCATATATAATATATCAATATCATGTTGCTGTGTTCCTGTGTGTGTAGTGTGTTATGTGTGTGTGTGTGTGTGTGAATAGATTAAAATTGTAAACAAAGATATAATAAATACAATTTAAGTGCGAATTAAAATCTAAAAGAGATTTTCGTATTTTATTTGAAAAATAACATTTGCAAAATTCGAATTTGAAAATACATTTTCTCATATATATATATATATATTATAATATATATATATATATCATATATCTAATATATATCTATACCATTTATAGTATATAAATTATCATATATATATTAATATATATTATATATATCTGATATTTATATATGATAATATATATATATATAAATATAATATATATATATATATTATTAGTATATATATATATTATATATATATTATATACATATATATAATTAGTATATATAATATATATATATATATATAATATAATTATATATATAGGTATAATATTAATATCATATATAATATATCATATAATTATATATATATATATATATATATATATAATAAATATAATCTATATATTATTACATATATTATAGAGTTATTATATCAGGCTGGGGTTCAGTAACAAATACTTGTACTTGTGCTAGTACTTAAGTACATTTTTGGATTAAATGTATTGTCTTGTACTTTGCCAGGATCTAAACGGCCAGTGCAGCTTATACTGTACTTGCACTTTTGTACCTTAAATTGCAAAATTAGCTGCAAGTACTTTTTGACAATTTCAACATATTGAAATTTAAATGTATAATATATGTAATTCGTAAAATGGATTTATTCGATTATAATAAAGATATGTCATTATAGTATTATATATATATATATATATATATGTAATATATATATATAATATAAATATATATTAAATAGTATATTAAGATATTATATATAATATATATATTATATAATATTGCAAAGGGTGATTGATTGGATTTAGAAGTTGTGTAACAAAACGTTTATGGATGGTATAGTTCCGAACGATTGGAGGAGAGCAATAATAGTCCCCTTAAATAAGGGAAATGGGGATAAGGTTATTTTAGGTATTATAGGGGAATTAGTTTATCGAGTATTGTAGGGAAGATATATGCTGGTATTTTGGTCGACAGAGTGCGTCGAGTGACTGAAGGTCTGATTGGTGAAGAACAAGGTGCGTTTTGAAGTGGTAGAAGATGTGTGGATCAAATATATATTACATTAAAGCAAATGATTGGAAAAATGAGAGAGAAAATTGTATTTAGGTTTTATGGATTTGTGTGACGAATCTGAAGAGAGTTTGAGAGGATTGGTAGAGAGATTTGGTAGGGTGTGTTAAAGGAGGAGTTTGAAAGTAAATGTAGATAAGGAGTAAGGTTATGGTTGTGAGTGGAGACAGTCCTCTCTGCCTGAAGTTATGTTAAATGGATTAGTAGGGAAGCTCTATTGCAGATGTTAGTGATATTTGGTGTTGGTGGTAAGCTTCTGAATAGATTCAAAAGTATGTATGACGATAGTGAAGCGTGTGTAGAATAAATGGAGTCGAAAGTGATTGGTTTAATATTAATAGCGGAGTGAGGCAGGGATGTGTTATGTTTCCTTGGTTATTAAATTTGTATATGGATGGGGTTATGAAAGAATTAGAGGTGGGGGTAGCAGGGGATGGTGTTAGAACGATGGAGATTAGAAGAGAGGGGAGGGTTCCCTACCTATTATATGAGGATAATTTGATTTTGTGTGGCGAATCTGAAGAGAGTTTGAGAGGATCGGTAGAGAGATTTGGTTGGGTGTGTTAAAGGAGGGGTTTGAAAGTAAAAGTAGATAAGAGTAAGGTTATGGTTGTGAGGGACGACAGTCCTCTCGGCCTGAAGTTATGTTAAATGGTGAGCAGCTGGAAAAAGTGTTGTGTGGTGTGAAGAAAGGGGTAAATGAGAGAATAAATGAAAGTACGTTGAGATGGTTTGGTCATGTGGAAAGGATGGATGATAGTCGGTTGGTTAAACAGATGTATAGTGGTGAGTGTATTGGGAATCGACCGGTTGGGAGACTGAAGAAAAAGTGGATTGAGTCAGTAAAGGAATGCCTGAAGGAGAGAAATGTGAGTTTGGCAGAAACGAGAAGAAAGGTGCATAATAGGAGTGAATGGCGGGGGTTTGTGAGTGGGTATCGTTCAAACCCACCTGGGCCAAGGAATGAACCCCACATTAACAAAATTTCATAGTGAGGGTCCGTCGTGTCCGTGAAGCTAGGGTGGATTAAGGCGCGAACAAGTTTCAATTCAAAAGGTTATAAGGGGCGATAAGGCTGGGCATTTCTTTTCGACTAGTTTCATATTTTTCTACTACTTTTCTGCTTCCGGTGCATATTACGCACTTTAGGAGAGAAGGTGGGTGATGATGAATATATAATAGATATATTAATAATACTATATATATGATATTATATATATAT
>JABUQX010005215.1:10000-28260 GCA_015478945.1 Trachelipus rathkii | reverse complement strand
AAGGAATTCCCGTTAAACACCTGCCTAATAATTGACCTAGGATTCCCAATAGATTATATTAAAACGAGTTGTGGGTAACATGAAAACAGATTATAAAAATTTAGATTTCTTGCTATTTTTTTTTTTTTTTTTTTTTTTTTTTTAGCGTTAAATCACCACCGGCTCACGGGCAAAGCCGCTATTCAAGGAGGGGTGTTAAAATCAACTAAACATCAACTAACACAAATTACGCAGAATGAGCACAGACGCGCTTTAAAGTGAGGGGAGATTAAATTGGGAAGGAAGGAAACACAGAAGATGAAGAGAATTCCGCAGAACAGAGGTGGCAGGAAAGAAGAGGCAGCCACAGCGAACTAGTCTGAGTACTGAGATTCAACACAGAAACCAGGAGATGTTGTTGACGACCACAGCACACCTTTGCTACGAGGGCGTCCTTAAAGAGAGAATGATAGTTGTGAGTAGGTTGGAGGGGAAGGCAAGCGAAGGTGAAAGCTTTCCCTACGAGCAGTTATGCCGCTACGGGTTATCCTATAGGAAAAGAGGATGTAAACGACCAACATTGCCGGCGCGGCGCAGAAGGAGGTAGGAGGTGCAAGGCTGAAGTTAGAAAAACGAGGACAGGTTGATAAGTCTTTTTGCCTTTGACTCGACCCTATCCAAGAAACAGGTGAAACCTGAGACCCCCCAGGTATGGAGCAGTACCCAGTACAAGGGCGGATGAGGCGCCTTGTAGTAGACTGAGTTAATCGTGGGTGAAAGAGGAAAGAAAAGTCGTCGCAGTCTAAACAGAACTTCAGCTTCTTTGAGGGCCGCGGCCTTAAGCGAACGTGTTGCATGTGATGTTTCGCGAGAACATTTTTTCGTTTATGTTAAGGCGAAGGATGTTTATATCGACAGGGAGAGATCGAGAGAACCGTCGAAGAGATAGAAGTAGAAGCCGAGTCTTAGGAGAGGAGATTGTGTAAAAGTTGAGTATTTTAAAGAAGTTGAATTCGCAAGGTTCAGACACCCCACCCGGATAATACTATCCATTATCAGCGAGAAAAGAATCGGAAATTATTAAGACGGGTACGCCATTCTAGAATTAAATAGAAGTAGCCAGAATTGAAATGAGTGACAGATATGAAGGGGTCGATTCATCGTCATAATGAGTGAATAGATGTTAGCATGTGCAGTGAGAAGTCATGAAGAAAAGTGATCGAATAAGTTAGGAAATAAGCAGCGAACCCTGAGACACCCACTATGACAGAAAAGAAGAAAGTCGCCCCGTCACAACAGCCGATATTAAGCGATTTTGAAAGAAAACTAGACATAAGTAAGCAAAAGAGAAGGAGGAGGAAACCCAAAGAGGGGAGCTTGGAACAGTGATGCGTGCCATACGCCGAGTTCAAATGCTTTGGATATTCAAGCGCCACCACGCAATCTCCCGCGTAGTTCCTAAGGGCGGAAAACCATAAATCAGTAAGATAGGAAAGGTAATAATCGCAGTAACCTCGAGCGCCGAGAAGCCGTACTGGCATCAGAGAAGAATGAATAGACTCCAGATGATCTAAAGAAAGGGATTGAGAGAGTTTAAAGATCTTAGGTTAGGAATTACACAGTAAGAGCATTATAGGGCGATAGTTAGAAGATCAGAGCGGCTTCCTGTTTCGGATAGGTGACATGGCCTGCTTCCAACACTTGAGGAAAGTGTTAGTATTGAGACATAGAGAATATAGTTAACGAGGGGCGGATACACGAAGGCACACTCCCTCAAAACTCGATGAGGAATGCCCATCCGGCCACCCGCCTTCCTGACTGTTCACAGATCTTCAGAGCCCATGCACCCGATCGAAAGTAATCACAGGCAAAGGCATAGACACCTGAGAGGAGAAGAGGAGTGATGAGGAATGCCAAATCGTCCAGGTTGAGTTAGAGGAAAATAGGAGGCGAAGATTGGCCTTTCAGTTGGAGAATTAGAACAACCATCAGAGAATAAGAGGAGGAAAGACAATTTACAGAAGTTGTTAGAAGAGTTTTGGCAAGAGCCAGGGAAAAGATTTGTCAGTAGCGAGAACCAAGGAGTTGTAGCGCACTTTCGTTTGATTGATGAAAGCCCGCTTTGCGTCGAAGAGTATCCCTGGAACGATTTCTAGCAGAATGAAAAGTAGCAAGAGGATAGGAGAACGAGAATTTTTTTCCACTCCAGATACGCGCTGTCTCTATGCCTGAATGGCCAGAGAACAAGCACGTTTCCGAACCATGGATTATGAGGAGAGAAAGATTAGCGAAAGAAGGATCTGAACTGCTCATCCCCATCATAACGATTACAGCTGAACCTTATCGGCAGAAGTCAAGCGTCATCCAAGACAAAGCAGTCATTCCAATTATATTAGCGTAGAAGCAACGCAAAGGCCCCCAATCGGCCCCTAGCGTAGAAGTGCCAGAAAAAACGCGTAGGGCAGGATGAGCTGTTGGAGAGAAATATTAAAAGAGATATAAGTATGTTGTGTCAGACTTTACCGGAGTAGGGCGAATTTGGGTGTATTTAAAAGAGAAGACTAGTGGTGAAACATATGTCGAATGTGTTCAAGAATTTGTTGGGACGATCCGGAATGTGTGTGGGTTCTTTAATTATTGCTCCAGATCGTTGAGAATGCTGAATGATTCGGCCTCCTCCCACCTAAATACAGTAAGAGACCCCAACCTTTTCATGTGTGAGTACATGAATCCCGTTAAAAATAGAGGACCTTCAGTATTTGGAGGAAAGATATAACAGTTTGCTGGGTAGAATAGAATATCAAAAAAGGGCTGAAAATCTGTTCTTCTAGGGAGAAACAGTAAGAAAGCACAAGATATTGGTAAAGGAAGAAAGATTTTAATCCAGAGAACACGAAAGGTTAAGGGATTCGAGATTGCTCGAGACGTGTATAGGAGTGTTTAGGTGACAATAGGCACATACTCCACCTTTCAGACTGAACTTATGAAATAAGTTATAGTGGATACGGTTAAATGAGTTTTAAGAATTGAATTCTTATATACGAGTCTCTAGACAAGAGCAAAAGGTTAGGGCTAGAGTTAAAGAGGATATTCAACAGAGGCAAATTTGAGTTTAAGCCGCGGAATGGTTGATTTAAAGTCGATAGAAAGTCCGCGCCCGTGCAAATTTGCCATCCTACACGCACACACAGCCACCGCTCTCAAAAACAAAACAGAACAAAAAAAACAGACAAAAACAAACAGTCAAAAAAAAAAAAATGAAATTCAGATAGTATTATTCGTACGCTTAAACCTAAATTTAAAATAGGAATTATAAAACACTAAAACCGTATTGGTGACAGAAAATTTAAAAAATTCAGAGAGTTTTTGCTCCCAAAATCTACACACAAAACTAAAACACATTAAACTACACACACACACACACACACACACACACACACACACACACCTACACACACGCATACAAACAAAATAAAGCTTAAAATTTGATTTAAACAAAAGCTAAATTGAAAAGTACCCCATCTAATGTAAAGACTGCCAATAAAGATAGTAGGAGGGAAGGATAATGAGGATTAATAAAGAAAGAAAATAACCAAAAATCCTATCAATATAGAATATTAACTCTTTAATATAATAAGCAAAAAAAAAAAAAAAAAAAAGAATTAAAACCAAACTTAGCTTAAAGTTTACAGAGTAAAATTTGCGCAGCAAAATCATTTCATTTATAATATATAGATAAATAATGATAAGTTACGTAAAAAATATTAGGAAAGCAATGAATACTAAAACAACACAATAATAATAAATAACAAATAGTGACAATAAAATAAAATGTTAAACAAAACACGAACAAAGGGAAGACCAAACACACGAAACAACCTCACAGCACGAGCTTAACTAATAAATAACTATTACACATAAAAAGATATAAATAAGCTTGCTTTATCAATACATCAAACTGTAAATATTTACGCATGGTGCAAAGAATACCTCAAACAAAGCCTAAATTATAGTACCCAAATTATATCTGAACCATTAACATAACATATTATAATAAATACAACCCTTTTGAAGCAACTAAATTAATATTAGTTCTTAGCTTTACACACAACATTGTAAAGTTACGGTGGCAAAGAGTATACCTCAAACACCGGCCTAAATTACCTAGGAGCCAATTTTTTTTCTGAAACCATTCTTATACTAGGATAGTGTAGCAAATTTAGATTTCTTTGCTTTTACAAATATAACATATAAATAAGCTGACTACACTTTATCACTACATAAAGTTGTAAATATTTTACGGTTGGGGCAAAAGTGAACTCAAACACCTGCCTAAAATAATAGGAGCCCAAATATATTATCCTAAAACGGTCTAACTGAATACATTTTATAATCCAAATTTAGCTTTCTTTGCAATTACACATAAAACATATAAATAAACATGACTACGCTATCATACATCAAATGGGAAATATTTTACGATGTGCAGAATAATACCTCAAACAAATGCCTGTAATTACCTATAGAGCCAATTATTATCTGAAACCGATCTAACATGAATACTATTATAAAAAATTTAGATTTCTTTGCTATTACACATAACCAATATAAATAAGCTTGACTTCCCTTTATCATACATAAATGTGTAAATTTTTGACGGTTGTGCAAAGGAAGATACCTCAAACACCTGCCTAAATCTCCCATGAGTCTAAATTATTATTTTGAAACCGATCTAAATGAAATACATATTACAACAAATTAGATTTTCTGCTTATAACACATGAAACAATATAAATAAGCTTGATTACGTTTTATTACTACTATTAAATGTGTAAATTTTTTTACGGGTTTGCAAAGGAGATACCTCAGACACCTGCTTAAATTACCTTAGGATCCCAAATTAATTATCTTAAAACATCAACATGAAATACTATTATAACAAATTTTAAGATTCTTTGCATATAACCCATATACACAATATAAATAAGCTGACTACGCTTATCACTACATATATGTGTAAATTTTTTACTGTTGTGCAAAGGAGATAACTCAACACGCTCCAAATTACCTAGAAGCCCAAATTTTATCTGAAACCGATCTAATATGAAAAATTTATAACAAAATTTAAATTTCTTGCTTCTACACATAAAACAATATAAAATAGTTAAAGGCTTTACAACTACATCAAATTGTAAATATTGGTTGACTGCAAAATAGTACCTTCAAAACACCTGCCTAATTACCAGAGCCCAAAGTATTGATCTGAACCGATCAACATGAATTACATAATCTATAACAATTAGATGTCTTTGCTATACACATGAAAAACAATATAAAAGCTTGATTACGCTTTATCACTATATAGTAATCTGTAATTGTTTTACGTTGTGCAAAGGAGGATACCTCAAAACAACCTGCCTAAATTAACTAGGTGCCAATATTTATCTGAAACCGATCTATAAATGAAACTACATATAATAACAAAATTAGATTTCTTTGCAACTACACAAAGACAAGTATAAATAAAGCTAACTACGCTTTATTCAATACATCAATTTTATAATTTGCACGGTTGGGCAAAGAGATACCTAAAAACCTGCCTAAATTACCTTAAGAAGCCCAAATTATTATCTAATACCGATCTAAATGAATACATATTGTAGCAAATTTAGATTTCTTCTTTAACACATAAAACAATATAAATAAAAGCTTCTATCACGCTTTATTACTACATAAATGTGAAAATATTTTACGTAGTGCAAAGGAGATACCTAAAACACCTGACCTAATATTACGTCCTAGGAGCCCATAATTTATTATTCTGAAACTGATCTAACATGAAAACATATTTATAACAAATTAGATTTCTTTGCTATTCACACAAAAACAATATAAAAAGCTTGACTTCGTTTATCCACTACATAAAATGTAAATGATTTACCGTTGGCAAAGACGATACCTCAAACACCTGCCTTAAAATTACCTAGGAGCCCAAATTATATCTGAAACCGATCTAACACGGAATACATATATATACAAAACTTTTAGATTTTCTTGGCTATTACACACAGTATAACATATAAATAAGCTTAACAGCCTTATACACACATAATGTGTTAAATTTTTTACGGTATGTGCAAAGAGATACCTAAGAACACCTGCTAAATAACCTAGGAGCCCAAATTATTATCTGAAACCAATCTAATATGAATACATATTATAACAAATTAGGATTTCTTGCTATTACACATAAAAAAATGAATATAACAAGCTTATACGCATTTATCTATACATACAATGTGGTAACACCTCTTTACAGTTGTGCATAGGCAGACGACCTCAAACACCTGCCCTAAATTACCTAGGAGTCCCAATATTATTATCTGAAAACAATCTAACATGAATACATATTATAACAATGAGATTTCTTGTTCTATATTACACATATAACATATTAAATAAGCTTGACTACGCTTAATCACTCGCAGCAAATTTGTAAATATATACGGTCGGCAAAGAGATACCCTTCAAACCTGCTAAATTACCTAGGAATCTAAATTTATTATCTGAATCGATCTAACATGAAGTACATATTATAACAAATTAGGATTTCTTTGCTATTCAACATAAAACATAATAAATAAGCTGAACGACGACTCTGACACTACATCAAATTATAAAGTTATTTACGGGGCTTGTCAGGAATATCTCAAATACACCTGCCTAACAATACCTAGCCGAGCCAAATATCATACTGAAACCATCTAACAAGAATACAATATATAACACAATTTCAGACTTCTTTGCTATTCACCAAAAATATAAATAGCTTGACTACCTTTATCAATACATATAATTGAAATATTTCTACGGTTGTCATAAGGAATATACTCAAACCCTGCCTAGAATTACTAGGAGCACAAATTTTATCAGAAACCGATCTAACCATGAATACATATTATAAACAACAAATTTAGATTTCTTTGCAATTACATATATAACCATAAAAATAAGCTTGACTACGCTTTATCACAACATAAATTTGTAATTTTTTACAGTTGTGCAAAAGTGATACCTCAAACACCTTCCTAAATTACCTAGAAGCCCAAATTATTATCTGAAATCGATCTAACATGAATACAAATTATAACAAATTTAGATTTCTTTGCTATTACGCATATAACAATATAAATAAGCTTGACTACGTTTTATCACTAAATAAATGTGTATATTTTTACGGTTGTGCCAAAGAGAGTACCTCAAACACCTGCTCAAATCCCTAGAGCCCAAATTATTATCTGAAACCGATCTAACATAAATACATATTATAACAAATTTAGATTTCTTTGCTATTACACATAAAACAATATAAATAAGCCTAACTACATTTTATAACTACATCAAATTGTACATATTTTACGGTTTTCAAAGGAGATACCTCAAACACCTGCCCTAATTACCTAGGAGCCCAAATTATTATCTGAAACCGATCTAACAAGAATACATATAACAAATTTAGATTTCTTTGCTATTACACATATAACAATATAAATAAGCTTGACTACGCTTTATCACTACATAAATGTGTAAATTTTTACAGTGTGCAAAGGAGTATACCTCAAACACCGACACTAATTAACCTATGAGCCCCAAATATTAATCTGAAACGATCTAAGCATGAAAAAATCAATGATATAACAAAACTTGTAGATTCTTTCGCATATTACACAGATAACAATATAAAAAGGCTTAACTACGCTTTTATTACTACATCAATTGTAAATATTTTAACCTGTTGTGGCAAAGGGCATACCTCAAACACCTGTCTAGATTATTAACTAGAGCCCAAATTATTATCGTGAGAACCGATGATCCAACAATGAATACATAATGTAGAAATTTAGATTTCTTTTGCTAGTACACAGTATAACAATTATAAATAAAGCTTGACTACTCCTTTTATCACTAAGATAAATGTGTAACTTTTACGGTTGTGAAAAGTAGCCTCAAACACCTGCCTCAAATCTACCAGGAAGCCCAAATTATATCTAGAACCGATCTAAAAATGAATTACATATAAAACAAATTTACATTTCTTTGCCTATTAAACATAAACAATATAAATAAGTTGAAAACGCTTATCACCTACAATCAAATTGTCAATATATTTTACGGTTGGCAAAGGGAGATACCTCAACACATGCCTAAAGTTACCTAGGAATTCCAAATTATTATCGAAACCGAAGTTCAAACATGAACTATAACATATCCTATAACAAATTTTAGATTGCTTTGCTATTACACATAAAACACATATAAATAGCCTTGACTATCGCTTTATCACCTACCAGTCATATGCTAAATACTTTTACGGTTGTCCAAAGAGAATACACTCAAAACTGTTCGCTGACTACTCAGGAAGCACAAATTTTTATCTGTAACACGACTCTACAAGAATTAATATAAACACAATTATAGATTTCTTTGCTATTACAAAGGTTAACAATATAAATAAGCTTTGACACGCTTTATCACACATAAAATGTGGTAAATTTTTTAATGTGTGCAAAGGAGATACCTTCAAACACCTGCCTAATATAACTATGAGCCCAAATATTAATTTGAAACCGATCTAACATTAAAACACATATAAAAATTTTAGATTTCTTTTGCTATTACAGCATTATACAAATATAAATAAGACTTGACTATTTTGCACTACATCAAATTTAAATATTTTACGGTTTGGGCAAAGGAGATACCTCAAACACAGGCCTAAAGTTAACTAGGAGCCCAATTAATTCTGAAACGAGTCTAACATGAAATACATATTATAAGAATACTTTAGATTTCTTTTCTATAACACATATAACAATATAAATAAGCTTGACTACTCTTATATACTACATAAAGTGTAAACGTTTATTCCAATAGCTTTCACGAAAACAACTGCGCAAATACCTAGGGAGCCCAAATTATTATCTGAACCGATCTAAAAAGAATACAAATATAATAACAAATTTAGAATTTCTTTGCATAATTAAACATAACAACTAATATAAATAAGCTACCAACGCTTAATCACTACATCAAATGTAAATATTTTAATAGTGCAAAGAAGATTACCTCAAACACCTGCCTAAAATACCTATGAATCAAATTATATATCTAAAACCGAGGTCAAACATGAAACTATAAACAAATTTAGATTTTCTTTGTTATACACATAAAACATATAAATAAGCTTGCTACGCTTTATCACTACATCAATATGTAATTATTTTACGGTTGTCCAAAGAAGATAACCTCAAACAACTGCGCTAAAACCCTAGGAGCCCAAATATTTATCTGAAACTGATCTAACATAAATTCATATTATAACAAAATTAGATCTTTGCTGTTACACATTAAAACATATTACAATAGATGCTTGTACTACCGCTTTATCATACCCTAAATGTGAATTTTTTACCTGTTGTTGCTAATGGAGGATACCTTCAAACACCTGCTCTATAATACTGGAAGCATAATTTATTATCTGAAAATCCTATCTAACCATGAATACATATTATAAACAATTTAGATTTCTTAGCTATTACCCATATAACAATATAAAATAAGCTTGACTACGTTGTATCACTACATCAAATTGTAAATATTTACGGTTTCAAAGGAATACCTCAAACACCTGTCTAAATGACACTAGGAGCCCAAATTCATTAATTGAAAAGATCGAAACTATAATACAATCTATAAACAAATTTAGATTGCTTTCTTAATATATATAAACAATATAAATAAGCTCGACTTCACGCTTTATCACTACATTAATTTTAAATATTTTACGGTTTGCAAACAAATATCTCAAACACCTTCCTAAGATTACCTAAAGCCCAGATTAGTATCTGAATCGAAGTCTAACATGAATACAATTATAACAAATTTAGAATTTCTTTTCTTTACGCAAGGATATACATTATAATAAGCTTGACTAACGTTTAATCACTAAATAAATGTGTATATTTTTACGGTTGTGCAAAGGAGATACCTCAAACACCTGTCTAAATTACCTAGGAGCCCAAATTATTATCTGAAACCATCTAACATGAATATACATATTATAACAAATTATATTCTTTTGCATTACATCATAAAACAATATAACATAAAGTTTTAACTAACGTTTTAAACTACTTCAAATTTAAATATTTTACGGTTGTGCAAAGGAGATTACTCAAACACTGCCTAAAGTAACTAGGAGCCCCAAACTTATTTATCTGAAACGGATCTAACATGAATAATCATTATAACAAATTTAGATTTCTTTCGATTACGCATATTACAATATTAATAAGCTTGAGTACTCTTTATCACTACATAAAGTGTAAATATTTTACGGTTGTGCAAAAGAGATACCTCAAACACCTGCCTAAATACCTAGGAATCCAAATTATTATCTGAACCGATCAAACATGAAAACATATTATAACAAAATTTAAATTAAATTGTATTTACACAAATAAAATATAAATAGGCATTGACTACCATTTATCACTCTATAACGTATGTGAAGTATTGTTACGGTTGTGCGAGAAGAGATGAGCGCAAACACCTAAGATAAATTACCTAGAAGTCCAAGTTATTTGTGTTAAACCGATCTAACATGAAAACATGATTATAAACCAAATTTAATTCTTTCTATTACACATGAACAAATAATAGGCTTGACTACGCTTATCAACTACATCAAACTGTAAATATTTACCTTGTGCGAAAGAGGATACTTCAAACAACCTGCTAAATACCTTAAGGAGCCAAATTATGATCTTGAAATCAGTCAACAGGAATTCATATTATAACAAATTCTGATTTCTTACTATTCACAAATAACGAATATTAAATCGCTTGACTAACTTTATCGACCTCATAAATGTGTAAGTTTTACATTTGGAAAGAGATGCCTCAATACTCTGCCTAAATACCTAGGAGCCCTAATTATTATCTGAAATCGATCAACAAGAATACATGTTATAACAAATTTAAGATGTCTTGCTTTTACACATAAAACATATAAATAAGCTTGGACTACGCTTTATCAGCTTACATCAGAAACTTAAATATTAGTTGTGCAAAGAATGGTACCTCAAAACACCAGCTTAAATTACCTAGGCCCAAATTATATCTGAAACGATCTAACGAAACATATTATTAACAATTTAATTTCTTTATGACACATTAAAACAATAGAAATAAGCTTGTTGACTACGCTTATCACTACACCAACTGTAAATTTTTTAGTTTGTGCAAAGAGATAACTCAAACACAGCCTAAATTACCTAGGACCAAATTATTATCTTGAACCGATCTAACATGAAAACATATTATAACAAATATAGATTCCGTTTTGCATATACAGCACTATAACAATATAATAAGCTTGACTTTCAGATTTATCACTACAGTAAATGTGTAAATTTTAGCGCTTGGGCAAAGAGGAACCTCAAACACCTCCTTAACATTACCAGGAGCCCAAATTAATATCTGAAACCGATTTAACATGTGAATACATTGTATAACAAATTTAGATTTCTATGGTATTACAGATTTATAGCAATATAAATCCAGCTAGGTTCGCTTTATCACTACCTAAATGTGTAAATGTTTACGTTGTGTAAAGGAGATACCTCAAAACACCTGCCTAAATTACCTAGGAGCCCAAATTATCTATCTGAAAACGATCTAACATTAAATTCATATTATAACATAATTTACGATTTCTTGATAATTACACATAAAAACAATATAAATAAGCTTATTACGCTTTATCACTACATAAATGGTAAACTAATTTTTTACGTGGGCAAAGAGAACCTCAAACATCGCCAAAGTTTACCTAGGAGCCAAACTTATTAGTTGAAACGATCCAAGATTAAACATATTATAACAAATTAGATTTCTTTTCTATTACCACAATTATACAATATAAATAAGCTACACGCTTTATCAATTACATCAAAAATGAAATATTTACGGTTGTAGCAAAGGACGGATACCTCGAAACACCTGCTTAAATCACCTATACCTAAATTATTATCTGAAACTTCTAACAGAATGCATATTAAAACAAAATTAGACTTTCTTTCGATTACACAGTCTTAAACAATATAAAAGAAGCTTGACTACGTGTATCATTATATAGAATGTGTAAATTTTTACTTTTGTGCAAAGAAACACCTCAAACACCTGCTAAATTACGTAGGAGCCCAGAATTTTATCTGAAACCGATCTAAAATGAAAATATTAAACAAGATTATACATTCTTTTACACATATAACAATATAAAAACTTGACTTCGCTTTATCACAGAATATTATAAGTTTTTACGGTTGTGCAAAGGAAGATACCTCAAACACCTGTCATAAACTTAGGAGCCCAATTAATTATCTGAAACCAATCTAAATGAATACATATTATAACAATTTAGATTTCTTTGATAACATATAACAATATAAATAAGCTGACTACGCTTTATCACTACAAAATGTGGTAACATTTTTTTTACAGTTGTGCAAATGAATACCTAAACACCTGCCTAATTACCTTGAGCCCAAATATTATCTCGCAATTCGATCTACTTGAATACATATAGTATAACAAATTTAGATTTGCTTATCTATACACATAAAACATACCAAATAAGCTTGACTTACTTTTATATCACACATCAAATGAAATATGTACGCGTGCAAAGACAGGATAACTCTAGACAACTGTCTAAATTAACTTGGAGCCAAAATGTATTATCTGAACCATCTACATACATACATGTTATAACTAATTAGATTTCTTTCTATTACACATGTATAACAATATAAAAGCTTGAGATACGCTTCGATGCACTACAAATGTGTAAATTTTACATTGAAAAGAGATACTCATCAATTTTGAACTAATATCTGTATAGAAAATTTTATATCAGCATTTTAAAGAAAATCATTATAACAAATTTACCTGATTAAGAAGTGTAGCAACAACTAAAAGAGTTGTGAGTGAACCCATTACTTTAACATCGAAAATTTCTGTACGGAAGAACAGCGTTAAGTAAGTTATTGTGACGAAGCATAGAGACGGAATGTAAATATTTAAAATGGCAAAACCTGCCCTTCTCTTCAGAGGTACAACTACTTTCACTCTGCTATATCCTTTATTTTCAAAATGTTCAATACTTAAGGTTCCAACCTAGGGGTAATAACAATAATAATGATTAGTACTTCATTAGAAGTATACATTATATATTAAATAGCTATTATATATTAGATACTATATTAACTAATATAGAATGATAATTAATTTTTCTATTACAGATATTATAGTCTAATATAAGTATATATTATTAATAAATATAATACGTATTGCATAAGCATCTATTATAATAATAATTATCTTATATTTTATTAATTAGAGAGTATAGGTAGTATGGCTAGTTTATTAGTATTTATATATTTATTTATTTTGGTAGGTATGTAAAAAGTATATAGTAGCCTTTATTATTTTTATATACTTAGTGTTAATATCATATGATTTAAGTAATATAATATAGTTATATTATTTACCATATATATATATATTAAATATATTAGTTAAATAGTGTTATATTTCTATCTATATTAGTTTAGTATATATATTATATTTAAGTATTATATTCAGTATATATAATTATATCTATAGATTTTTATTGATATATATATATATATATATATATTTATATGATATTACTTTTATATTATATATTATTTTCAGCGGTAGAGGTATATGGAATTTCGGGGGTTTCAATCCGAATTATTTAACGATCAGATTTTTGATTGCTTGCTCTCTTTATTTTTATAAGTATATCATAATGATAATAATAATCAATAACATCATGATAAATAATTATATAAATAATTAATAATAGTATAATATGATAATAATACATAATATAATATTATAATAATGATAATAACATGTCATGTCCCAAGAATGTGCCTTTTTAATGAAATAATGGATTATTATAAGAGATGTATATTTTATATCTCTATTATAAAAATAAGTATTTAGTTTTAGTATTTATATTAATATAATATAATATTTTTAATAATATAATAATATTAATTAATTTTATATATTATCAAGAAAGTATGTGTACTTTTCAATATAATTGATTTCACTTTTTAGTGGTCTCGCGTAGCGATTTTTACGGTCAAGTAAGCTTATAACTCAAGTTTATGTAGAAATGATTTAGATCGGGACTTAAAATGTAGTTCTAGGGTGCAGTGATACTATTGGCTTATCCTTAATTAGGAATATGTGACTGTGATAAGATTTAATGTATTCTTGATTAAACCTTCTTGGTACGCGAATCTGCTTTGTGTGGCAATGATTTTAACAGAAATACTGTTAAGGTCTTCACTTAGGGTACTCAAATAAAGATTTACTGTGGAATTGGATCTATTGAAAATGAAAAGAACTGTAGATTTCATATATTAGCAATCTGAAAATATAGCTAATCAGTGTATGGACACAAGGAATTAAGCTAATACGATTCTCTATGGATGTAATAAATCGCAAGTCTTTAAAGAGTAAGGAAGTTATAAGGTGCGCCGTTTATGAGAGCTAGTTTGGTCCTAGTAATTCAGATATTGTTCACTATAGTTTTAGGGATTCATTATTAAGAAATGACACAGATTGCATGAAGAGAGTACCGTATAGAGCAAATAGGATGATTTTCTGGACATTGGGTAAGGACATGAGAGAGGCTGAATGAGATAGAAGTGTGGTAGGAGGGATTTTTCTTGAGGACTGGCCCCGTTCTTTAACAGATATTTACTGATATCGTTATACTGAGATCAATGACTCTTATTAGTGTCTCGACGGGAAACGAGGAATCTAAGAAATTATGAAGAGTATGTGATACTTATTAAGAACATTATTCGCATTAGGTTGTTAATTTTGGAATGTTTGCCGCATGGTTTTTGGTGTGCTCACTTGCACATTTAAGAGAAGTTGGATAGGTAATCGAGAAGTTTGGCGTATTAGTATATCTGACTAGCCGAAATAAACGCTTCTTTTAGTTAGTTATAAGGTAATATTATGCATGTATTACAACCTACGGTTGGCTATGCAAAATATTAAGTTTAGGGTACGTCAGTCAATTAGCTGTTAGTTTTTGTTTTTGGTGTTGTTGCCGGCGGATTGTTATATTGGCTGGTTTAGGATGCAGGTGCAGGCATAAGCATGTGTTTAGAAAATTAGCTTGAGTGGAGCTCATTGGCTATGGGCTTGTTTGCTATTCTTATTCTACTTTAATGGATGGGAATACTACCGACGTGAATATCCATATGACTTTTTTTGGTAAACGATCTGGATTTCAGAATCAAATGATAAGAATGGTTTAAGAGGTGTTTAGTGTTGAAGAAATCCGAGTCTGAATTACGCTCATTGCGATTCAATCATCAGTAAGACAAATTCGAGAAATTTATTGCAAACGCCCATGCACTAGTATTATTTTAGATTGCCATGGCACATAGCTATGTAAAAAAAAGTATGTATAGGATTTCTCAAAACACACGGGCAAGTTCTGAGTATGGGCCGAACAGTGTGGAGTTTCCCGATGGTTAAGTACTTCTAAAGAATTTTTAAAGGTCATACAGGAGCTTGAATGGTAGGATATTAATATTTATCAAAAACATATGCATTGTAGTCTGACAATCAAGCATTGTTAATATAATTTAATTTTTGATTTAACTTTTTCAATTAAGTCTCCTATGTACTATTTGCATTCCTTAATATGACAGTCAATGCTCTTATCTCTAAAACGGTGATGTTTGTTTTAAAGATTTTCAGCAAACTCAATGAAACATTTTTAAACTATTGTAAAATCCTCAGAGCTTTCCGCTTGTGCAGCCCTAAAACAAATTGGTGGTCAATGTTAAAGGAAAATATAGCTCTATTACTCATATTTATTGACGTTTTAACTCAGTTAACTAGCTATCTTTGTAAGCAATATCTTTAGTCAGCGCGATTTATGTAAGATTTTAGATATTAATGCAATAATTTTGAACTAGGTCAATTTGATTGGTTAAGGATATTAATCATTATGCCTCAAGGAGCGTTGACTCACTAAATTATATTCTTTACCATAGAGAAGGTTCAAACCATACTTTTCTCTAATCTACGGAGGCAACAGAACTTAGCTTATTAAGTGTTCATCAAACTACACATATAAATGGAAGGAAGTTATCACACATTTTGCTCTTAGAGTCACGGTCCCGAATTGTTTATATAATAAATATTTTTTGAATTTTGAATTGCTATATTCTAATATGTAGTTATATTTAAGATGGCATATTTTAGTTTTTATTATATTATATATTAATAATAATGTATTTATTATATTTTATAGTTATTATGTTTATTTTTAGATTATTATATAGTATAATATATTTGATTTAGTTACAATATTCTTCGTATATATTATATAGTTTATATTATTATATTGATTTATACTATATTTTTTTAAGTTATTTGAATATTAATTGAATAGATTACGTAATGAATATTATTTATTTTAATTTATTTTTATTTATCTATAGGATTTAGTTGTGTATCTATATAATATTCTTAATAATAATTATAATATTTATGTGTAAAAGGTTTTTTTTATATAAAAAAAAAATTGGATTTTCTTTTTTTTGAAAGACAAAAGAAATTATTTGCTTTTTTGGATATAAATTTATTATTATTAAATCTTTAAATAATATTGAATATGGTGGGCAATCACATCGTATTTTATATCATTTATTATGTTTTAATTAGCTTCTCGAGCCTATATATTGACGGTTAGATGTAATATATAAATGTCCTTAAGAGTTCCGATAACAATTGATTTAAAAATAAAAAATTTTTTTTTTCACTCTCTCCCCAAAATATATTTTGTATTGTCTTACTATTGTATAATTATACTTATTATTATAGATGTAATATTATATTAATTTTTTATTATGTTATTATTGTATTATTTTTATAGTATAATTTATTATATGTATTATACTTAATTAATAATTTTTTTATATACTATTATGTACTATCACTTAAATTATATTTTTCTTATTTATATCTTGCATGTGTGTGTGTTGATCGTGGAGTTACCACATGTAAGAAAGGACTAGGCTTTGAGAATTATTTGATTAGTTTATAGATTATTTATATACTTCCTATTATGTTCTTTATTTTACTATTTATTAAATAACTATATTATATTATATATAATGTAGATATATTATTATATTTATTATATATGTATATTGTTTGATATCTATATGATTTAACTTTTCTTGAACGCGCATTACTAACTCGTATATATATATTAGAACATAAAAACCCCCAAAATTTGTAAAAAAGAAATTTTTATTTATATCATTTCTTAATAAGAGCATGGTTGAAGGGGTATTTTTGTGTACTTTTTTAGTTGCCTATAAAAGAAAATGATAAGTCAGATATAAAATCGTCTCTAGTACCTTATATATATTTATTACATTCAATATTTATATCTCTTATTTATATATATTAAGGTAATATAATATATATAAGTTATATTATATATATATTAGTCATTTCCCATATTCCTATGTATTACTATCATATTATACTATCGAAATACCATATACTATATAAATAGCCTTATTAATCTACTAGCTAATTTATTCTTATAGTGTTAATAATATATTTATATATGTAGCCTAAATATATAGCATTAATGTATAAATGGACTACATATATCTATTGTGAGCTTTTGCTAGTCGTTACGCTATTACTTCTCTCTTATCTACTATCTCTTCTCTACTATTTGACGTTCTACTATTACTCTACTAGAATCTTTTTACCTCTCTCTTCTTTACTTCTTAGCTCTATCTGTATTCCCTATTTGTTTTTAAATCTCTCTGTCTCCATGTCTTTTATCTATCTTTGTTTGCGCTCTCTCTCTCTCTCTACTCTTCTTATTCTCTTACTTCTTACTCTCTCTTCTATCTCTTACTCCACCAGTCACATAGTCTAGATCGTGTAAATAGTTCGGTTATACGTAATTTTCTATAAACTTATAACGATAGGCTATAATATTTTTCTTATAAATACATTATTATGTATTATTATCTTTATAATTTTACGTTGATTACCTCTTAATCGTATAATAGTCTTATTAATAAAGAAGAAATATTATTATTTAGATTTTTTTTTTCAATATA